>JAECUM010012618.1:0-43164 GCA_016617855.1 Megalonaias nervosa | reverse complement strand
TATATATATATATATATATATATATATATATATATATATATATATATATATATATATATAATGAAGTTCTGTTAATGAGCATTTAAATCTTGAATTGATCTGTATTATATTTCAATGTAATTAGATAAAGTTAGAGACTATACTTTCGAGGACTGTCAATGAATTAAATTTTCGTGTGATATGTGATAGTTTTTAGTATATGGTCTCAATTTCCTTTTGAAATCTTCATATCAATTTGGATTAATCATTGTTTTAAAGTTCGCTTGTATTCAATGGCAATAGTAGATCAATAATTGTTCATGCACAATTTTATTACGGTGCACTTTTTTATTATTATGTTTTATGCAACTTCATAGTTTTCAACATTTACGGATGATCAGAAGAGACAAAACATGTAGTCAGCTTTATATTTCCATTGGCCTACTTCTGAAACTAGCTCTGGTGTATGGCAGACAGAGAGTTGCATGACCTGGTAACTTTATATTAGTGGAATCATTTCCACGATTTGGGTCAAATATTGACTGTTTAAACTACAAAAGATAATAAATCCTATATAAAAATAACTTTATCACATCGTTGATATAGTTTTCCTATAGTATGTGCAGTTTCATATTTTTGATACGACAGCGTGTTACATATCACTTTATGTGATTCTGATTGGTCCAAATAAGCCTACGAAATTATTGTGCAGTATTCTCTTCACTTATTGGCTTTGATCGTGGATGGACCTTTTTAACCCTGCTTTCTGGTATTTTTGGTTTTCAATGAGCATATTGCCTGCCATTTGTCGACCGAGTGACGAAAGGGAATCGTGGAACAATTGTCGTGTCTGTCTGAATATGGCCAGTTTAACCCCACATAGGTTTGTTATATCACGTATAATAATATCATCATATAAAAACTCCAAGACACGAAGAACAAGAAGCAGTACAACTAAGGGTATTGCTCAGTTGATAGCGAATGTGTGGAGTGGAGGAAGAGGGGCGGTATATCTGTAACATAGAACCCACTCAATATACAAGCGTGGTTTAAATGTTAACTTACAAAAGTAAATAAACTCACCTCCGTTCAAAGAAGAATGTGGATATAAACCTGTCTCCCAACTGACCGAACCTTATCCAACCAGGGCATATTTGCGCGGTAAATATGTGATGCAAATCCGACTTAAAAATAAATTTGTTTACGTCTTCTGTACAGTCTACTGTTCCTAATCAAATGCTTTCAATATCAGGTCACAAATTATTTACAGTAAATACTGGACTTTCTGCATCCAGTAATCTTCCTTTCACATGAATATCGCAACAATATAATATTTCTGTGAAGTGACATTTCAGGGTTAACAGTGATCGTGTAGTGTAGGCCTACTCTAACCGGTACCATGTATCGTATCAACGTGACATGACACGCATTGGACATTCTGTGCTGATAAATGATTTGGTTTTATCTTTTGTAAAATGTTCTGTATATTCGGATGGAAGCTTTTCTTTGATTTATAGTTTGCAAAAACTATAATGTACTTTTACTGTTTCAACTTTGTTTGGGGCTATTTTTTAAACACAACACATGAAAGGTGCATCGTCTGTCAGAATGAATGAAATTATTAATTTCTTCTTTCTATATAAATAATTTCTACTGAAATAAAAACTATGGGATGAAACGAATCTCAAATGGTTAATGATTAAATATTAAATTTATTGAACTCGTTAAATAATGTCCAGCTTTTGCGAGCCTTTGCAACTCGTTTCATAAATTCAATATTAAATCATTACCCATTTGAGATAATCTATATCTTCTTCTTGTAAGGCATGCCAAAAACCAGGGTAGAAAACACTTTAGGGATCAAAGAAGGTGGTTCAGTTGTTGTAGGTCACTTCGCATCATATAGGATATTCTGGCATGAGTAATATTATGTAATGTATTCAAGATATAGTACACTATCCAAGTTTACTTTTAATTGTCATGCAATAAGTGTCCCTTTTTGTACATTCTCTTCCCTTGTAATTATTCATGGAGTTTATTTTGATAAGTTCTTTTGCAATCCCTTTTGAAGAAGTAGCTAGAATACCAGAAAAAAAGAAAAGATTCTTTCGGTCAGCATTTCCCACTGATACTCGCCTAAGCCCATTTTAACCTACAACTGATTTTCAATTAATTTTATTTTTTCTATCCAACTGTTCTTTTGGTATTTCCTCATTTAAGGTCAAACATTTCTAAGCGATAATCACATAAGTAATGTATTGCCCATTTGTTCTATTCAGGTCGACACTGTTCTTCAAACATTGCATCCGATTATATGAATCCAGAATGTTATGGGATCATATTTGCATGTTTACGGACTACTGTACTTCACATGCCAGCATTCTAGAGAATATGAACTAAGTGATGTACAAAAGCCTCCTCATCTCAGGGAGCAATAGTAAAACACTCTTATGATCTTCACTGCATATAGGAGCCTGAATTTTTGGTTCTCAATTTATGAATAATTTATTTGTTGAAATTTAATTGCATGCAATTTAATACATGTTATGTAAACTAACTGACACTGCATGGGAAATATAATGAGGAAATAAAACAAACACACCTGATGCTTATCATTCAGTTATCTCCCTTACACCAAATATGACATTTCATGGAATAAATACATTTTCAGTGGTTGTCATGAAAATCAATAGATGTTTTGTTAAATATATTAGCGCTCATTCTTGACACAAATGTAAGTACAAATAAATTACCAATCTCTTACAGTAAAGTTTAAAAGGTTTCAGAATTGTTACAGCTGTGATTTTATTTGGATTGGGTATTTTGAGCCTAACTTATGCCCATTATTGTTAACTTCATTTGTAGGAGAAATATAACTTATATGTATCTTTATGACCTAAATTTGTCACCATTTTATTTCAGATTGGAATGCACACTGCTTCACCAGAAATTTGGTGCTCGTAAGGGATGTTATAGTACATGTACCTTAGGACCATCTTTTGCCCCATGGAGACCTACATCCAAATAATAGTCTAAGATAAGGGCATCAAACGTTTTCTTCCCATTTACATCTACGTTGCTTTTGTCTCATTGATTCACTTATCAATAGCTGCATTTCCATTTAAGACGCACAGTTGTCTCTTGCTTTTGATTCCATTTGCCTCACAATGATTATTGATATTTAGCATCTTTTCTGCATTTTATTTCCCAAATTTCACACTAAATCTAAGATAACTGGTTAGAAGCTGTGATCTACTATTGAAAGTGAAATGAAAAAAAAAAAATAACCAGCTTTAATTAAATTTAAAATGATGAAAATTCTTGCATTACAGATTGAGAGTAAAAAATAAAGCTGAAATAAATTATTTATTTTTTAAATCAAACTCTTTAAAATAACTTGATTGAGATTAGGTCCGAGATCATTAAATTAATTCATGTAATGTTGAAGAAGGTAACAGAACTATGTTTCATGAAAAGTAGGTTTGGTTTGGTTTTGTGAGTTTAACGCAATTTTTTGAACATAATAAGCTGTACATTGTGGCCAAAATATTTGGTACAGGAAGAACCCGGGAAACTACTGGAAGCTGACAACCTTTCTCACTTGCCTCCGTTGGCCGAGCTGTGACAGAGGTGAGATGACAGACATCTGTAAAGGCGAACACATTAGATCACTCAGACACCCGCGGCCCATAATAAAAATGTTAAAATCACCTAAACAATTAAAATAAATATACTCCACATCTTAACTGGGTTTCGTAAAGTTAAACTGTGTTAACGAGTCAACCAGTTCTTAAAATAAGTCTCGCTGGGCGTGAGTCCATTTATAGAAGATCTCATTTCTGAATGACAGCTGCAATTCAACATTTTCCCTTCTTGAATTAACGATATAATAACTTTGTATATATGCAGTACAATAAAAGAAAAGAAAAACCAACGAACGTTGTCGCTGATCTTACAATACCTAATAATCTTTAATGGTTTAAACATTTTCGTTCAAGGCAACGATGCGTAGTTAATTTTATCTCTTCAACACTTGTTATCTTTCATTGTGCATTTTACCTAACTTCGAATGAATTTGATTTGTTACTTGACCTATGCAAATTAAACTAATGAGCTATTCCAGAACTGTGATTGAAGAGCTCGTAATCTGTTTATACAAAGCCAACAGTTACGGTATTGTTAGAATACACGCTCGAATGACCGCACACGACTATAATTTAAAGTCCGTTCTTGCCTGTCAGTTAAATAACATATGCAATGATGGTTAAATTGGCACCATATCGACGTTAATGTTTTGAGCAGCTATTTAACACTAACGCGAAGTATACACTATTTTTTGCTACCGTTACCATTTAGTAACCCAGGTGATAATTATATGCAGAATTGCCGAGTGGTGTTATTTTCCATGAGCATTATTAACGACTGGTTACGTGCATATATCGTGATCTCTCTTCTTGAGACTTTATCAGATATGCTGTAAAAAGAAATTTATGAACACTAACCCATGTACAATATCCAATCGTTAAGGTCGATGTTAAAGCGGCAGACAAACCATTTGCTATATTGCCAAAACAAGGTAAGGATGTCAGAGTTGTCCTAGCTGTGTAAATAACGTATACGCGTTATGTTGACAAGACCCCGATACACAAAAAGGTACGTGTTTTGCACGAAAATCTCAGCACACTCGAGTAGGTATAGGTGAAATAGAAAACATGAATGCCGAAGAGCTTGGGAAACTATATTACTACATAAAAAATCTGAGCTCTTCTCAAAATTATATTTAACATCGTCGATTTTAACAACAAAAAATACTCAATATGATAACCCAGAATGTCCACAAAACTCGTATGTTTTGTTTCTCCTTGCAGTAGAACACTCTCTGGTGAGTAACTTATCTGTATAATATGTGGTCTAAGTGGCATGAATAACCCGGGTAATTAAAAAAAAAGGCACAATGACACGGTCTTTGATTGGATAGAAATAACGTGAATACGTTATTTGATTAGTCACAGTCCTAGCAACAATCTGCAACAAGATATGGCAGACAGGAGAATGGCCCACCACATGGACTCAGTCCTTGGTCATCGTGCTCCCCAAGAAAGAAACCTACAGCTATGCCAAAACTACAGAACCATCAGTCTGATCAGTCACCTAAGCAAAGTCATGCTGAAGATAATTCTCAACAGCCTAAAACTTCAAGCAAAGAAAATTATTGTTGAAGAGCTGGAAGGCTTCCCAGCAGGAACCACAGAACAAATTTTCAATCTCAGACTCCTTTGCGAGAAATACCTTCAGCATCAGGAGAAACTATACCACGACTTTATAGATTTCACAAAGGCCTTTGATAGGGTATGACATGCAGCCATATGGGCAACTATGAGGAAGTACAACACCAGCTCAGACCTAATGCAGGTTGTTGAGCACCTCTATGACAAAGCCACCAGTGCTTTTCTCATCAATGCAGCAGAGGAAATTGGTTTCGAACAACAGTTGGAGTCAGACAGGGATGTATACTGTCACCTACACTCCTCAAGATTTTCCTGGAAAGGATCATGGAGGATGCCTTCCATGACCACAAGGGCACTGTCAGCATTGGAGGAAGAACAATCACAGCCCTTCGCTTCGCAGATGATATTTATGGCTTAGCAGGAGATGAAAAAGAACTGGCTGACATGGTTTAGCGCCTCAACACAACCTCCACAGCATACCGTTACGAGTCTATGCTCTTAAAATAAGTAACAGAAATGAGTGAAGACAACAAGCTTTGTAAAATTTAACAAGTAATTTATTTTCCTAGAAAACAAAGTGAAAAATTAAGAAAAAGAACTCACGGTTTTACGAATTAAATCCAAAAATAACATAAGAATTAAAAATAGAAGTCCTAGTAATGAAAGTCCTGAATGAAACTGAGTTCGACTCCCGATGAAATCCAAAATGGAAGGCGATGACGTCTGGTGTGGTCAGCGATGTGCTGTTCTGTCAACAGTCCTTTGTTGAAATAAAGAAAACATTATTCCAGTTTTGAATTCAGTATAACTTCCAATAAATGTTTTTATCCAAGAATTTTGTAGAAGCACTTATGTATTTCCAGGGAAAAGAATCACTTGAATTCAAGAAAATAAAAATTCAATCCAAACTGGTCACAACATAATAACAACTTAGCGTGTCAATTGTTTGGAGCCCGACTGACAAACTTCTATCAAAAACAAGAATTATACGCTAACTAAGACACAAAACAGATTCCCGGATGAGGGTCAAAAGTTTATTGTTCTGGAAAAAATAGAAGTTTGTAACAAATGATACATGCTATTTGTCACGCAGTCTAGGTACGGCATTGATTCAATTTAAAGCTTCTTACTCTGAGAAACATCAAATTTTTTTTTTCAAAAGTTTTTTACCAAAACTGCCATTGATTCCGAAACGAGGTCAGCAACTAGATATAGACCGCTCCGGTGGCCTAGTGGTTAGAGCGTCCGCTTCGGATGCGGGAGGTCGCGGGTTCGAACCCCGGCCGAGTCATACCAAAGACTTTAAAAAATGGTACTAACAGCTGCCTCGCTTGACGTCCAGCATTAAGAGGTTAGTGTTAGGACTGGTCGGTCTGATGTCAGGATAATGTGACTGGGTGGGACATCATGCCACATGTCTGCGGCATGATACCCAAGTGCTAGACATCACTATAAACTGTCACACTGCAGACATCGTAGCGATATGACTGAAATATTGTTAAAGCTACATTAAAAATCTAAGTCACACACACACACACACACACACACACGCGCGCGCGCGCGCGCAACTAGATAGTGTTAGTTGTTTACGTCAATGAAATATAAAAATCTGTCAGGTCAAACAGAACTGAAAGCAATGTTACATTACAATAGCATGTAATGGAATTAAAAAATTTAAAACTAACAAACAAACAATTAAATTAAATATACATAACAATACGGTATGGAGATCAGCGCCGAAAAAAAATGATGACAAACAACACCAATGGCATCAGTGCAGAAATTGAGATCAGTGGACAGAAGATGGAAAGAGTCACAAGCTTCAAGTATCTGGGATCAATTATCACAGATGATGTCTCCAAACCAGAACTACTTTACAGGATTGCCATGACAACAGCGGCAATAACAAGGTTGAGACCAATATGGAAAGATATCAACATTGCTTTTGGTTCCAAAATAAGTCTGATGCGTTCGATTGTCGTGTCCATCTTTCTGTATGCTTGTGAAACATGGACGCTCACATCAGATCTACAAAGAAGGATTCAAACCTTCGAAATGAGATGCTACCGCAAGATCTTGGGCATCTCATACATTAACCATGTAACCGACGAAGAACTCCACAACAAGATCCAACTAACCTTCGGATGCTATGAAGACCTCTTGACCACTGTAGAAAAGCGCAAACTGAAGTGGTACGGTCATGTCTCAAGATCATTTGGACTGGCAAAAACAATGCGAGGGTGCAGAAGAAGAGGCAGACAGAAAAAGAGGTGGGAAGAAAACATTAAGGAGTGGACAGGCATGGGACTTGAAGATTCCCAAAAGGGCAGTAGAGAACAGGGAAAGATGGAGAGAATAGGTAGTAAAGTCAACTGTGGTGCCCCAACGACCTCTTAGGTTAAAGGATTGATGATGGTGATGATGATGATTATAAACATGAGTTAAATAATCTATAAATGGATGTAGACACTTTAATCGTTGGTGCTTGGTTTTCTAGTTCTGTCATAGCAGGCTTCTTGCTGAAAATACAAGACAGAAAATTCTTGTGATATATTCGCGTGAGGATGTTGGCGGGAACTGTTATGATTACGTCAATAAGTTCGGAATTCGTATATCCAAATACGTTGCTCACCTGTTTCACACCAAGCGACAAGACGTATGGAATTTTATATCTGAGTTTAGCGCCTGGGAACCATTGGAGCACAGAGTACTTGCCAAGGTGTACCCACAAGAATTCAGTGATCAATTTGTATATGCACCAGTGCCAAAATGTGTACAGACAGTTCAAAAGCTGTGCGATGCTTCGGTTCAAAATGAGGAGAATATGCGACATTAGTTGGCTGAAGAAACAAAGTTTATTCAGTTTCAGGTGCCATACAAAAACTCCATCGAGTCTGCAGTAGCCAGATTCGGGCATCGTATATACAATGACTTCTTTCATTGTTATACAATGAAACAATGGGAAAAATACCCGGAACATCTAGATGCAAGTGTTCTAGAAAGTATTCCTCTGAGGCACGATAGTGATGACCGTTACTTTAACGATCCTATCCAGATGCTTCCATCTTGTGGTTATACCGGAGTTTTCGAAGAATTGCTGGATCATCTACAAATTGAGGTTCGCTTAAACGCTATTTTCAATACGGCACTATTTTAATGGTGTTCACTTCACAGTATTTACCGGTCCTATTGATGGTTACTTCGCCTCACGAGGGTTAGATCGCCTGGAGTATCGTTCCATATATTTGAAGACTTTACAGCTGAAATGGAAGATAAAGGTGCAGTGATGCAGCCGGAGAACGTGGTGAATGAACCTAGTATGCGCGTGCCTTACATGCACACAGCAGAATTAAAAAATTCTTGAATCATCGTTCCCCGTATTCCACACTGGTTCGAGAGTATAGCTCTTCACACGGAGACCCGTCCTATCCTGTACCGAATGATCGAAACAAGAAACTTTACTCGACCTACCAACACTTGGCAGAAGAGGAGACACAAAAAGAAAGACGTGTTGTTTTGTTCCTAGGGCGCTTGACTAATTATAAATATGTTAATATGGAGCAGGTAATTGGAAATGATCTTGACCACTGGCAACAATGGACAAAAGAGGGATTGATTAAGACATGCTGATGTGGATGATTGTTCATTGTTAAGTCTATAATATGCACAAGCCACATGCATCCTTGTATATACAAAAGAACGAACAAGGAGGGACAAATGTTAAAAGTGACATAAAACAGATATGCTGCGACAGATCCCAAAACATTTATAGCCTGCTTTGTTCACTTCTATGTATTCCGAATTAAGTCTATTGCATCTAATATGGACCCTATAATTAGTGTTCGTCTTCGTTTTGTTCTAGACTTTTGGTTTCTTTTTTTCTTCGATTTATTTATCTTTCTCAAAATCTATGTCATTGTTGTTGTTTCTGGGTTTGTTTTTGTTTTTTGTTTTTTTTTGTATTTTGCTTTTTGGTTTATTTTTTATTATTATTTGTTTTTGTTGCTTGTTATGCTTTTGTTTTGTTTTCTTGTTATGGCTGTTTTTAAATGTGACACACATACATCAGCGTGATTGGTAATCAAAACAATTAATCCAGTCCTAACTGTAATGCAGCAAACTTGAACTGAGAGTATCATCTTATTCTGTACATCGGATATTGCTGTAATGGACTTTAACAGAAGTTATGAAAATGTCTTCTGCTAGGAGTTGATATCATAAACGATACATTGTGTGGCTGTAGACAGTATAGTGACAGAATATACTTTGGCTATCTTGTGCAGCTCCATTGAATGTAAGGTTTTTACAATTTGTGTAACTTGGGATAAGATGTTTCTTATTGTATTAATATTCCTGGATGTAAACAGACGAATTATCAACCAAGTATACAAGTTTTGAAATAATTTAGTTGGGAACATAAGAAACAATCATCGGATAAGTCAAAATATATTTTGCAAATACAAATCAAAATGGAACTTTACTAAGTGATAAATAAATAGGGTACAAGGGTGCACGGTTAATTCAATGATTATGTCCCTGCGATTTCTATTTTATTATTTATCCATTAATATCATAAGATCACGGCTAAATATGTTCAAAACATTATATTCCCAAAAATACTGTATCAAAGTACTATACATCCTGAAATAAAATATCCTGACAAAAATCGATATTAAGTCGACATTAAAAATAAAGCAGAGAATGATAGAGACAATAGATTCTCCTTGACTTTCTTGATGTATTGTGTAAGCCGATTGCCACTCTAAGTAACACCATACGAACGATGCTTTGGGGTGACGATCAATCAAATTGTCTTTGTACTCGATCATACGTTTGATAAATTTAGTTTTCCCTGAACACTCGGTCCAGCAATCAACATGTTAAAGGGACAGTGAAGATGCAGTGCCTCTGAACTTGAACGATCGCAACTTTCGTCAATCACCTTCAGGGTAGAGGGAGAGGAGAAGGAGGAAAATGTGGCCATAGCTGAGTTGTTCAAACTTCAGAGAAAAACATCGACAATGCAAGAGATTTTATATTTTGTTTACACGCTTACTGTTTTCAAGAATTTAAAATACATAAACAGCCAAGAGATTAATGACTATGTAGATAAGTAAGATACAAATCAAAATGGCTAAAGTGGAATACAAACAAGTCAATGTACAACATATTCGATCAAAGTGCGCCCCAGGAGTTCTAATGACACGTCAAAATGTTCTTTTTTATAGTCTCTACACCATGTATTGATGAAAGTGTTCACGTCTATGTATTCAGTCAATATTTCGAGGTATACTGTATGAAATCGACAATGTTTTCACACCCAAGGATACAACGAACACACATCGTTATCTTTGATTTCATCTCCTTGAGATTCTTTTACGTCGTACAGCAACCGTGTGGCATTCGTTCGTCTTCCAAATAAACTGTTGCGTCGGTCCAAATGTTCCACGTCCACATGTCGTACCTTTCAGTAATGCATCTAAATTCAGAATCATTTTTCAAACGTCGATTGCAAACGTGGTCTCATATTTGTGTAACTCGGTATCCTTGTTGTTCTAACTTCAGGTTTTCTTATACAGTTCATCCATTGTGTACGTTGAGAAGGGACTAGTGGTGTGTCGTTGAAGGTATTAGGTGGGGTATCCGTAAAAGTCGTAGACGATCTTGAGGTATTCTAAATCCCAATTTCCAACTAAAGTCTCACAATTTTCTTTCAAAGGTAAAAATAAATGTTATCATTGTCTTGAGAAAGGACACTGGTCTTCAGACTGCACTAAGAAAAAGGAGAACAAAGAAGAGGAGGAGAGTTCTTCAGAAACTGAAAATGAACCAAGTTTCGTCAAGAAAGGAAAGAAATCCATGCCAAGGGAAGAAAGTAAAGACGATAAAGAAGAGCCTATACCCTTACGAAAATTCAAAGAGAGATACAAACGATGAAAGAAGAAGTAAATGGAGTTTTGTGATGAGTTGTGAAATTTTCATTGTTATGTTCAGAATAAGGAAAGAAAACATATGTGTCTCTTTGTCGTTATATTATGTACTCAGTGACTCAAACATAAACACACTCACACCCGCACACTATTTAGTCATGGGAAGAAGGGTTTAAGTTTTACTTGATTTGGGAATCTTTGAGTAGCATATCTCTTTCCTAGAGATGTGATCCGCCCTGAATAGGACCGTTGGGAATTTGTTTCTGACAAACTCATAGACTTAGCACGATGAAATTTAACCGTATTAGGCCGTTACCACGACCAAAGCCTACTTCTTCAATTGCTACTTTTGAGGCTTTGATGGTCACTGATGATGGCATCTCAATGGTAGTGAGATTAGATGTAGTGATGGCTGGGCTTGAGTGCTTGGCACGTGAATGTCTCTTTCTCTTGGATCGAGTTAAAGAAGTTTGATACATTTTGTCTCCGATACCTTAGTTCTGCTAAAATATCCTGTAGCACACAGAGTTTGGCTTTCATCGTCTTTCTTGTGTCCTGCTCCTTCACACTTTCTCTTCTGTTTTGTTCTTCTTCTCGTTTTCTTCTTTCCTCTTCTTCTTGTTCTTGAATCACAAATGCTTGTTTGCTTATTTCTGCATTTGTAAAATAAACTCTGCAATTCTTCCTTCTGTCTCTTTCTAAAATCTTCTCTTTCTAAAATCTTATACCAAAGGTAACAAGGGAAAAGGCTATGAAGGTAGTTGTGTCGGTACAAATTATTGAGAAGACGAAAGAAAATCTGCTAAATCCAAATTAAAATCATTCTCTTCTGGAAACACGAGAGTGGGCTTCGTAGATTTCCCTATGTTCACAGCAGGTGCACCCATATACATCGATTTCATGGTTTCAGTCATCTTCAAACTACGTCGCATTGATAATCTACGTGCGAAAGCTGGCGTTCCTATATAATGCATGTAACGTCACGCACCGCTCTCTTCTGATTGAAAGACACTGCACTCTGAATGGATTTTGTAACGCAACATTGGATTGGTGGAAGATTTCAATCCATGTCGATCCGAACTTAGTCCTTCAATACAGACCTGTTCTCAAGAATGCATACCATCTTGACAAGCAGAGAGTTCAAGACGTATCCCATGTTAGCAAGCCTGGAGGCATCCACAATCTTGTTTGGGATGCTGCTTAACCCAAACTATCTGACGTATGTGAAATTATCATGAGCTATCACAAAAATACGAACGAAAATATTCGGAGAAGATATTCTTGCGGTAGGGTCCCCCGTGAGACGACGTAAGACAAGGAAGAAGATTGGTGGAATGATGTTAGTTAATTCGTTTTGTTAACCAAACTCCAATGGGCCTTTTCAGTACCAGTGGAATCTCTAGGAAAGATACTATTCCAATAATAATAATAATAATAATAATAATAATAACAAGAAGAAGAAGAAGAAGAAGAAGAAGAAGAATAGGTTGCATTTATTAACAATGGATTATTTAGTTGAAGTCGTATTTCGCACACGCTAGAGATGTATGAAAGTGAATAGTATTTCAAATATATACCATATAAAACATGAAGCACTAAATATTATCACATACGAGAGGCAATACAAATTAGGTAAGACTCAAATTACATTTCGGTTTTAAAAAGAATGATCTACATTTATCCTTCAAAGCAGAAAGGAATTTTCTTTTCCCTTATTTAATCTTAGTGCGAAATATATTCCATATTAAAACCCATTCTAATTCAAATAATTATGAATTTTATATATATATATATATATATATATATATATATATATATATATATATATATATATATATATATATATATATATATATATATATATATATATATAACACAGGATATTTGGTGGAGGAAGAACCCGGAAAGCTCCCGCAAAAACAAAACGCCAACTCACGAGAAGCTACTGGCACGCTTTCTCACATACCCACGAGGGACGAGACTCAGGTACACACGGACAGAAAATAGGTGGTATAGGGAAAGCAATACAAAGCTGTGCACTGTATTGGTGAGAAAATAAATTGGAATAGCACAACAATGAATCTGAAACTCATGTAGAGAAAGTTATAATGTATCAGGCAATTATTACTGCAATTGAAAACAAAATAGACTTTTTAATTGTCAAAGCTAATTTCTTTTGAAGCTTTTGAATTTTATAAATTAAATAGTATACTCAATTAGAGACAGGAGATAACATTCATTCAAATATATTAGCAAACTAAGGCAAACATCCGAGTCGTGAGAAAATATTGGAATGTTTGGCCACTTCTTCTTCCTCGCTTTCTTCTCGTCTTCTTTTCTTCTCTTTCTTCTCCTTCTGGACGTGTCTGGGTTCTTCCTTTTCGGAACCCCTCTCTACTTTATGTTCCTGTTGTTTCTTACGGCAGTCTGATGACCAATGTCCTTTCTCTTGACAATGATAACAGGTATCTTGACGTTTGTCTTTTTTTATGCCTGTCGTGCTATGACGTTTTGGACATTCAAAAGACCAATGCCCTTTCTCCTGACAGACATAGCAAGTATCTTAACTTTTATCTCGAAAGAAGGTAGAGTAGGCCGTCAGCTTTTCTCTGAAGAAAACCTTAGTATGACACCTCGAAAAGCTCTGATCAGAACATCGATCTGTGCTGGCTCTGGTCGGATTGAGAGTGAAATGAATACTTTGAGGGAAGACACTGACCCTTTATATATGGAAGACACTGACGTTACATTCATATATAGGGGACTATGGAGTCTAAGTTTAGTTATTTGACTTTTTGCAATCAAGATGAAATAATCGCATCATTTCGTGAAGAAAGGATATGAAAGTAAGAGGCAGAAAGGTGACCTATCGCCTCGCACAGAAACTGAAGTCTTGGCTCCAATTCAAGCCAGCGATTTCGAAGATGACGTGTATAAACCAGGATCCAGACCCAGAGAGTCTACGTCAAACCAGAGTTCACCACCAGTAACCCCTGAAAACTACTACCACATTCAAGAGACGGATAAAAGCTCCTCTAGAAAATTTAGAACCACGGCCTACACGTGCACGGTGAAATTTAAGATTTCAAGTCCGACATACCGCTGGAGAAAGCAGAGGGGTTCATCACCGATTTATGGGGTTGTTTGGTAACCACAGTGAAACAGCAATGTCGAGCTAAGGAATATGATCGCTTGACAATTTCCATTTATCACGACAGTCTGAAGTCCCCTGTTTGGATCGAGTTTAGCAGAGCATCAGAATTGACACCTTCTAAAGTCATCGACACGATTCAACAGTGCAGCAGTCCAACCACAAGATTCACATCACCGATGGAAAAGCAATACTGTACATGGCACACGTTTCTTTTCCCAAAGGGACCGGATGCAAAAAGGTGTTATTGGTTGACGATCTGCACAGCACCAAAAAGAGCCTCGTCCGAATTAACAACACTCAAGACCAGATTTATTAGCCAGGGCTTTCGTAGTGGGACGAACGTATGCCGACAAGAACGACACGGCAGAATGGAAATGACCCTGGCAAACTATTAGACAATCGGACCGAGCCAAACAGAGAAGAGAAGCAGAACCCCAGTTACAGCAACCTGGCCTATCCAAAGACACACCCTGTGGCATTCCTGAAAAGAAAAACTTTCAAGACGTCTTGGCTTCACGCTACACCTTGAAAGAACATCCTCAAGAAGTGTGCGGTAATCTGTTGTTTTGAGGCAAAAATTCAAAAAACGGAAAATACATTCACGTCTATCATCACGATGAAAATTTCGATGCCATTGCCAGTACCACCACATTGCACGGATACAGTTATTACTGAAAGAAAAATGACTATGGCTATAACTTGTGGGTCGAAGTGCGAGGGATGTTTGGCCTCTAAACCCTGTCTTGACGAAGGACAAGAAAGATGGCATTGCCCTGCTTGTCAGCGCACTTTTGTCAGATCTACCTGTTACCAACAACATCTGAAGATGCAAGGTTCGCAGCGGAAAAGTGTTTACCAACTCCTGAGATTGTACCATACTTGTTGACAAGTGACACGCAGCAATAATGCCAAGGCACACCTATGTCCAGGAAAGAAACGATGTCACATTTGTCAATAAATCGTAGACTTGGAACACAAAAGCTACATTCAAAAATACCAACCCCAACAGAAGGAAGGTAAAGATGACCAGAAGAAGAAAGGGAATTTATTTTTTTCGATTTTGAATGCATGCAAGAGGCCGGCGTTCACATTCGTAATTTCTGCGTGGCTCATCGAGCGTGCGAGAAGTGCATCCAAGAGTTTATCTTTATTCATTGCCCTCAATGCAGCAAGATTCCTGGAGAATGTGAAAAAAATCTTTCGGGGACCAAACACTCTGGTCGATTTTGCACAATGATCTTAGACCCTATCGACGAGATGTGAAGCCAAGAGGACATCGAACATTTTGGAGATTACCACGGTAATGGCTCACAATTTCTCGGCATACGATGGACAGTTTCTTCTCAAATACTATACGCAACAAAGTACCGAACGTACTAAAGTGACCTTGAAAGGAGCGAAAATCATTTCCATGCAAGTGGGTCAAGTGCAGTTTAAAGATTCGATGAGTTACTTGGCTATGCCTTCGAGTCGAATGCCTAAAACATTTGGAATGACAGAAATGGTCCAAGGCTATTTCCCGCCAATCAACTCGCCTTTCTGCCCCATTTGCCTGAAGCTCACTATTACATCTCCGACAACATGAGCATCGAATAACGAGAAGCTTTCTACGCTTGGTACCACTTTCACACCTCGGACCCATTCAAATTTCAGGACGAAATGTTAAAGTATTGTCGCTGCGACGTGGACATTTTACGGCGCTGCTGTGGAACATCTCGAGATTTGTTCATAGAGCACGGAGGGGTTGATCCTTTGAAAAAATCCTGCACCATTGCCAAAGCGTGTTCCTTAGAGTACCGCAAACGACTTATGCCCGAAAACATCTTGGCTGTCATCTGAACTTAAATGAAGAATTTTGGGACTTAGAAAATAACAAGATCGTGTACGAGTTCAACAGTTGCTTATTTCACGGATGTCCAATCTGTTACCCTCAACTTGACACTAAAAATCAGTTTTTACAACGTACCCTGGAAGACTTGTACGAAGCCACTTGTCAGAGGTGCTTAAAGTTAGAACAGCAAGGATACCAAGTGGCGGAAATATGAGAACACGACTACGGTCACCGTTTGAAAACCGATCCCGAGTTTAAACATATCGTGGAAATGTACAAGCTGGTGGACCCTCCGTACCCACGGGATAGTTTGTACGGAAGACGGACGAATGCCACCTGTTTGCTGTACCGCGCCGACGAGGAGAAAGGAGAAGAAATTAAACACATGGGCGTATGTACGCTGTATCCGTTCGTGTGCAAATATTGTCACTTTCCCGCAGGGCACCCACAGTTGCTGACGGAACACATCGACCTGGAAAATATTCGACAATACGAGGGATTGATTAAATGTAAAAGTCTTGCCTCCCACGGATTTGTACCATCCCGTTTTACCTCAGCATTGCCAAGGAAAACTTATGTTTCCCTTGTGTCGTACTTGTGCCAAAACGTGCAACCAAGACCAACCTTGTCAGGACACCCAAGAAGAACGCACCTTGACAGGAACGTGGGTCAGCGTGGAAATGTTTACAGCTTAGGACCTGCGATACCAATTGTTAAAAGTGTACGAAATGTACCACTTTCCCAAGACAGAACAGTACCACAAGGGTGACGAGACTCAGAAAGGCACTTTCGCAAAGTACGTGGATGCCTTTTTGAAACTGAAACAAGAAGCCAATGGCCATCCTTTCTGGTGCCAGACTTCCAAAGACCAAAAGAAATTCAAAGAGAAATACTTGGAGCAGGAAGGCATCGCTTTAGACCACGTGGAGAAAAACGAAGGTCGATGATCGTTTGCCAAAGTGATGTTAAATTGCTTGTGGGGCAAAATGGCACAACGACCGTGTTTACCCAAGACAGACTATTTGTCCGATCCTTCCCGCTACTTCCAGATAATTCACAACACCAAATACATGAAATACGTGGACGTCCTTCCTGAAGACGTGATCCTGTTCAATTATAAAGATGAACTGGAGTTTGTACAAGCCGACGAATGTGAAAATGTCATCATTGCGGCTTACGTGACAGCCCATGCTCGTTTAAAATTGTACGAAGCTTTAGAACTGTTAGGAGATTGCGTGTTGTATTTTGATACGGACAGTCTGGGTCACTGTCAGCATGACATCGAAGAAGACCGTTTAGGAGCCTGGACTGACGAGCACCCCGACGACAAGATTCTATGTTTTGCTAGTGGCGGTCCCAAAAATTATGGCTACGAATACCGTTGCCAACAAGGAGAAGTGCACACTGAGTGCAAAGTGAAAGGATTGACTCTCAGTTATCGCACCAGTCAAGTGGTGAACTTTGGGATATTGAAAGAAGCCTTGCAGTCTGGAGAGGATCAAGATTTTAAAGTGACCACCTACCAACCTCACAAGATTGTACGTTTAGCCACACACCGAAACGTCATTCGGCCTTTGGAAAAAGTGCATCAAATCGTGTACCAGAAGCGAGTGCGACTTCCCAATCACTTCACTTTGCCATAAAGACGCACTGGTATATAAATGGTTCCAAGACGATAGCCACCAACAAAAAGGATGACTTCAACACAGCAAGAATCAATCGAGGGACCCATCGAAAACTCCAAGTTCAAACAATACAATTTTCCTGTCTTATTGCCTGACTATTGTGATTATGCCAGTGGATTGGAAACGTTTAAAAATTGCGTGTCAAACATGATGGATGCGAAAGCGATGCCACTCGTTATCGTGGACCCTTTACTGGTTTTCGCCGTCAGTGTCATCCTCCACGTGAACCATGCGACTACCACCCTACGGATGTCATCCATGCCTGAGCAAACTACGGCGGGTTTCACCGTACCATCATCGAAATGAACCTGTGAAAGAAGAATGTTCGTTCCCTGTGAATTTGTCTGAATACTGCGATTTTGAAAGTCGATTTCAAACCTTCCAAGAAAAGTGGCCTAAATATCTGGGAGTACCTACCCCCGAAGAATTAGCCAGAGCCCGATTTGTCTACTTGGGCGAAGGTGAAAAAGTCAAGTGCTTCAGTTGCGGTGTGTCACTGCACCGGTGGGAACATAATGATTCCGCTTATCTGGAACATGCTCGATAGTCTCCGCACTGTCACTACCTACCTTTAGTGGGACGACATTAGTAATCTCTTGATGGATACTTTACCAGAGAAAATTTGTGGTTTGCCTTCAGAGTTGAGAGAACGCATTTACCGAGAGTTGTCAAAATACAAGTGAAACGCAAACTCAAAATCATTTCTCCATTTTTAAACTATGCTCTTTTCCAAAAGTAAGCGAAGGCTAATTATGGGAGGAGACTACTTGAGTTACAAATATAAACGAGGCTATTGGCCAAGACCCAACGATTCCTAATTGTTGTAGGACACTTTTTATTACTTCCAACAAAAGAGGGTATACAAACTTGCTACCATGCCACAACTTTTATCATTAGTGATACAACAGTCGCCGTTGCAAGAAAGCATTGACCAGATTCAGACTGTGGTGAATTACCAACACTTTTTACGAGAACTGTATCCAATGAATTTGGGTGTTCGTGTGGTGTATGTCTTAGTGACTTCCTTTCTGAGCTTTCGTTTACCAGCCGAATCCTTGTGGGCTCTTTAGGGTCTGTACTGTGAGGTACCACCAAAAACATGAGGGTGGTACCTTTAAATGTACACGAGAGACTCATTCTGGTAAAAGCCTTGTGCTTTCATCTCGATACTTCTCAACATCTACGGAAAAAAAGATTTCGTCAACTTTTAGTCACTGAAGATGTTTACGAAGATGTGTGTGTAGCTTATGACTTACATCCTCACTAGCCAGATGTACGTGACTGGAAAAATTTGGGATTCGAGGCTTGGACAAAAGAAGCGGCAAACTTATATCTTCGCCATCCCTTTAACATGTTAATTGCTACACCGAGCGGTTCAGGAAAACCGAATTTGTCAAACGTTTGATCAAACATAAACATCACTTGATCGATCGTATACCTCAACGCATCGTGTGGTGTTACAAAGAGTGGCAATCGGCGTACAACCTCCTGCGAGAAAGTCAAGGCGATTCCATCGTGTTTGTGGAAGGCATTCCTGGTGAAGACGAGAGGATCTTGTCTCACCCCAGTCAAACCCATCTGGTCATCTTCGACGACATGTTAGGAGAAGACTAAGAAGAAATTAAACTGTGATTTACGTGCAAAGGGCATCATCGTAATTCCAGTGTCATTTACGTCACCCAAATTTGTTTCAACAAAGTAAAGCCCATCGCACCATCAGTCTCAATGCTCATTACGTTGTCTTGTTTAAAAGCCCTAGAGAAAAGGACACAACCTTACATCCCCAAACCACGGTGACCACGTCTCCAGTAGCCTCAAGTTCTTCCACTTCTCCGTTGCTGGTGATGCCAGCCAAACCCAATTTGACACGCGTCTTTCCTAATTTGATGAAAAAATGAAAACCCGTGTCTCCAGGAACTTCTCCTTCAGCGATGACACCTTCCATCTCTTTAGCCGCTGAGGTAGCTGTTAACAAAGTACCCTCCCCAAAACCAAAGTCCAAGAGAGATTGGGCATATTACAGAGATTTCTGAATTGAACCAAGCAAGAATTGTCCCAGTTTAGTCCGTTGCGAAACCCCTCCACGACGCGTGATACCTGCCATCAAGTTGATACGAAGGGGAGACAATCAATGGCGACGTATTCTCTATAAAAAGGACCATGGGGCAAACGATGGGCATAAGTGTTTTTGTGCTCCTGAACGCCAAAAGATGTTACCTAAAAGAAGTGCACACCACCACCATCGTCGTTCTCCTGTCCAAAAGGGAAAAGGAAAAAGAAATGGAAAGTCTCGTCGTTTCACCCGGTATCCGAAAATCGCTTATACAAGCATCGACGTCTACCCCAGAAAAGACCCCATAGTCCAAAGAAAAAGAGGAGCAACCAAAGAGGAGGATTTCTTTGGCGCTGGAATGGTAGAACATAGGCAGAAACAGTTTGGTTTTGCAAGCATTATCCAGAAATACACCCCCCAAAAATATGATAAACTGATGCGTGTCTAGCGATAGATTTCAGTGTATATTTGCTCCTGAACGCCAAAAGATGTCCCCTAAAAGAAGTACACACCACCATCGTCGTTCTCCTGTCCATAAAGAAAAAGGAAAAAGAAAAGGACAGTCTTGTCGTTTGACCCCGCATCCAAACAAGCGCTTAGCCAAGCATCGACATCTACCCCATAAAAGACCGCATCGTCCAATGAAATAGAGGAGCAACCAAAAGGGAGGATTGTTTGGCGATGTAGAAAAAAAATGTCGTCACATTTTTGAAGAAGCTATAGTTAAAGAGTTCGTCAAAAAGACTGGTTACAAACCCTTCGACCTACTCGAAAAAAATACGATTAAAGGGCGTGTGTCAAGTCATCGACGTCAGTGTATATTTTTGTGTGTGCCCCGGAACAAAGATGTCACCCCAAGAAGCTATCCCTCTTCTACCCGCAAGGGAAAGAAAAGGAAAGGACTACCTCTTTGTTTAGCCAAGCATTTGGACGTATTGTCCGTCCTGTCAAAAGCCCTTCCACCCATGCGAAAACAATCCATTCACACCGCCTCCAAAGACATCATCGATACCGTCTGCGATTATTGTCTGAATGTCTTGAAAGGAACGATACCTTTGTCTCAACATCAGAAAGAATGCTTAGTCAAGCATCCCTACTAAAGGCCACGTTGGCATCACTGATTACAGGACTCGTGGGAGTACTGCTTCACAAATGGTTCAAAGATAAAAAGTATCAAGAAGATTAAAGAGGTCTCTGGGGTGAAAAGATCTCAGACATGACCTTTGAAATGTAATGGAAGGAAGAAAACTGATTTATTGCCCTACAAGCGATGGAAGGAATTCCATCGTTGGCAAGAACAACAGACCCCGCATTTACCTCCCTCATTTGACCGAGATGTTTCAGTTACAACACGAATTGCAATCGTTGATGGATCGCAGCGATTCGTCAGAAACGGAAAACTTGCAACGGTACGGTCAAGTATTGCAACGACTTCAACTCTTTCACCAGAAAGCTTTAGACGCAACAGCACGACCGGCTTTGGAAGATTTTAAGTCCCTGGTGAAAGGTCCATCACCACTACCACCACCTCCAGTGACCAGGACAGAAAAAGGAGATGAAGAATTTCAAACTCCACCAGGAAAAGTAGGCAAGTTAACACCTCCAACATCCAGAATTGGTTGGATTAAAATGATGATGGCAACCCCTTCTTCCTCAGAAGAGAAAAGGAGGAGGAAGACAAGAACTGATTACCCCTGTTCAGACATCGTCCTCCTCGACACCTATTGCTCGTCGGACACGCAAAGCATTACAATCCAAGAAAAAGGAAAAATATCACAAGAAGAAAAGAGTATGGAGAATGTGTTAGCCAGCATTTACTACGATCCATCTCATCCTGCGGGTTACGGAGGAGTTCAGAAATTGTATCGTGCTCCCAAAACTCGACTGAAAAGTGTCCGTTTACCTCAAGTGCAACGGTGGTTACAACAACAAGCCACGTACACCTTTCACACATCCATTCGACGAAAATACTCAAGAAATCGCACCCAAGTGGAGGGCATCGATCATCAATGGCAAGCTTATTTAGACGATTTCTCTCATTTGGCAACCTACAATCGCGGCTACAAAATATTTGTTTTGTGTCATCTATGTCTTTTCCAAATTGGTCTGGGTCGAGCCATTGACTTCTAAATTGAGCACTGAGCTAGTGCGAGCCCTACAACTGGTGTTGAAACACAGTGGTCGTCACCATCTTTCACGGCAAACCGATAAAGGCACCGAATTTCTGAACCAAGCTTTCCAAAAAGAATTAAAGAAACGAGACATTCATTTTTTCACCACCTAGAATCCCGAAACAAATGTCAGCATCGTGTAACGTTTTCAACGTTTCGCAAGTCATATACTATGAAAAGAAGTGACCATCATGCCCTTCAACACAGTTTCAACCACCACAGCGGCCACTCCTTCACCGAATTCGTCTTCTTCTCTGCAAGATCTACAAAAATAACCATTATGGGTGTGGTGTGGAGAACGTGTGCCTAAAACGCAAATCGTCTTTTTCTGCCAAATCTTTGAGGTGTATTGTGTCATCGGTGCTGCCATTGCCAATCTGACTTTGCAACAAGGAGACAAACAATTGTGGACCATTTTACTGACCAGTTGTATCGGTTACCTTCTCCCCAGTCCTTCCCTGAAACACTCTAACGGTAACAACGGGATTCTTGCGCCCAACGTCAGTCACCCTCCCAACAGTCACCACCAAAACAACAACAACCCTCTTTTGAAGACTCTTCTGACCTTCAGCGACAGCTCTGACAACAGAACTCTGGAGTTATGAACAACCAATTTTACTTAACTTTACCCAGTGAGGGTTCCATGGACATGTTTTCCCTCAATACTTTATGCTGTTTCACGGCCAAATTATCACAGACCATTCAAATGGATCACGAAGCCCATTCGGAAGTGGCTTTGGTCGAAATGATTCACCCTACACAAATCAAAAACATCACTGAAAATCAAAACACTTTCCTCGTCGAAATCATGAACGAACAAGTCCAACAAGCCATGAATAAAATCGGGTATCCAGGTATCAAAAATGCAGCAAGAAATCCATCATTCACCATCTATACTGTGAAAATTCCGGCAGGCTATTATTTTAACGGTCAACATTTCGTGGATACTTCCAGGTTCGAAGAAGTGTTTGGCAAAGCATTGGACAAAGCTAAACGAAGTGTCACGATCGAGTACCATAAAGTTGCTTGTCGTCTACTGATGAAATGTTCGGATGCCCAAACATTGTACATCAGTTATAATCGTAGTTTGTTTGAAATTTTGGTTGGTAACACAAAGATGGCACCGAATTTCAACCCGAAGATCAACACCAATACGGAATGTTACAGGTATTTTAGATTCCCTGTAGAACTGAACGAAGGACTGAATTCGATTTTTGTGTACTCCGATGTGGTGGAGTACAACGAGGTGGGACACACATTTACTGAGAGTCACTCCTTACAAAGTGGATTCTGCCACCACCAAATGACGAGGAAGGTGGAAACACGTAAAACGTTCACCGCGAGTTTGTACATTCTCACTATTTGTCTGTCAGTAAGTCGTATTCGACACTGTCAATATTGCTATAAAAGGAGATCTGGGACAAAAAAATCCATTCCCCAAAGGGAAAGTCATGGTGAAGCTCCATTTTCGAAAAAGATTCTCTAACGACTTGTAAGTCATGTATCCAGTGTACAGAGGAGTCGCTCGACAGCGAGGACATGGTTTAGGAGATATAGTGAAATCTGTCTTTCGTTCGCTGACCCCCGTCTTGAAACCGATGTTGACACGAGGATTGCAGGAAGCAAGAATCCCAATGGGTAGAATTTCATCCAGTCTACTCTTTGACGGATTCAGCTCCCATCGAATTTAAAACCAAAGGACAGCCAGAAGATTACATCGAACTGAATAGGAGTGCCTTGTACCTAAAAGTGAAAGTGATCGACACAATGACGGACGTTCCCAATCTCAAGAACGAAGATAAAGCAGCCCCCGTTAACAATTTCATGCATTCCTTGTTCAGTGAAGTGGATTTGTATTTGAATAACAAGCTGGTCAGCAGCAGCAAGTATACTTATCCTTATCGAGAGTACCTGGTAAATCTCTTGACGTATGGAAAGAATGCAAAGACTCTCATCTGGATCCCTGCGTGGTATGGAAACCAGACGAAATGGGCGAGTTCGACACAGTATCGGATGAAAATGTGGCATTTAAAGACCGTCGAAGCACAGTTGTTCTAAGCCGTAGTTTAGAACTGATGGATCGCTTACATTTGGACATGTGGATGCAAGAGAAGTATTTGTTGAACGGAGTGGATATCCGTCTCAGATTGAATCGCAGAAGTGACGCTTTTGGCTGCAACTAATACCGTCGATTACAAAACCACCATCCAAGAAGCCCGACTTTACGTACGTCGCGTGGAATTGTTACATAAAATGGGAAACGACATCAGTCACACTTTGAGCAGAACGACCGCCAAGTATCCGATACGACGCGTGGAAGTGAAAACATTCGCCATTGCCGCTGGACTCCGATCCAAGATCAAAGATCATCTGTTCCAAGGACATCTACCCAAACATTTAATCGTTGGTATCGTCAGCAACGAAGCCCACAACGGATCCCACCCCACCCACCCCCCAAAAACCCTTGTGTACCAGACCCTTTGAACCTGACCTTGACAAGAAGAATTACATGAGGTCGTACTTGTTCTTGTACGAAGCTACCGGACAGTTAGGGACTAACACTAGCCATTGCATTTCGTACGACGATTATGCAGGAGTTTACGCTTTGTGAGCTTTTGATTTCACTCCAGATCAAGGCTGCAACGATGGATATTACCACCCTATAAAATGTGGTTAACTGCGTGTGGTACTTCAGTTTGCAAAACGACTAGACCAGACGGTGAACGTCATCTTGTATGCCGAATTTGATAATACGATCTAAATAAATAGTTTGAGAGAGTCATTCTAGATTATTAGAAGCTATGGAAGACTCTTATCCCTCTTTGAATGGTGGAGAATCTTTGGAAATGGAATAGGAGGATATTGTGGAAGCAGAACCCAAAGACAAAGACGAAGAGGACATGGTCATGTCCAGGTGGCCAGAACAAGAACAACATTTAGTCTGTTTTGCGAAACATCTGACGGAAACCATTACAGGGTTAACCAAGAAAGATTGATATGGATGTCAAAACGATCATCCCAGTCAAATTCAACACGATAAATGCCTGTTGATGAGTCGAGAAGAAAAATTGGATGAGTATCTGGAGGAATCTTGGGGTCCCATATCGGAAGAAGCAGTGTTGCATCAGTGGCATAAAGCTTTGCGTAACCATTCCTCCCCTCCATTGACTGCTCTAGAGATGCGTCGCATCGAAGCTCTCTTGGCCCAGAGTACGGAGACAAAGCGAAGAGACGATTACTTGACAGATTTTCAAGCAAAATTTCAGGATTGTATTGATGATTAATTATTATCTTCGAAACAAGAAAAATGGATACCTGGGAAATTTATTACCTTTCGAAAAACATTTCGTACACCGCTTCTTGGAATCCTGTCGTGTGATGAACTTCCTCATCTCAAACCTAATTACCAGCAAGCTTATGTCATCCACACGGACGAGAGTAATCTCCCAGGAACCCACTGGGTAGCGGTCTGCGGTCTACCTTCCGCACGATTCCTGTGTGGAGGATTTTGATTCATATGGATTACAGCCTTTGGAAGACGACATCATTGACTTTATGAGAAGAAATGCCCAGATGACTCGCTTCAATAATGTGAAATTACATGGCACAGATTCCATGGTGTGTGGACAATATTGTGTGTATTTTTTTCATCAACGCAGTCTTGGATATCCCTTGGAACATTTAGTGACTTATTTTGATCGTGACTCTTCTAGACACGATGAAAAAGTAGATCGATGGTTTTGTGACCATTATGGATATCTCTTGTCTTTAGCTAGGAAACGTAGTGTACATCAATGGCCAAATGACCTCCATCAGTGGAAGTCGAACTTGACTTCACAACGTTGTCAACCTTGTCAAAAATTGGTTATTTGATATTATATGAATTGCTATATTATGTGTTTTTGGTTGTTTGTTGGTTGAATAAAAATGTTATTAAAAAAGGGATGGTTGTTGGTATGTTTTTTTTAAAAAAAAATTGTTTTCACTATACATGCTCTTTGACTTCTCTCTATCCGTCACTATGAGATAAGCTATAGCGTTCCTACCCAAAAGAAATCGTAGGGATGTTTTCTATTGCGTCCGCGCTTGAGCCCTTTAAAGTGGGGCGATCTCCAATCTGACCATCCATTGTTGAATCGTCAACATATGAAGATGTGTTCAAGACTAGCAAAGCTAAACGAAGCCCACGTGAATTTACGTCGTGTCAGGCAAGGCCTGATACCCATGCCTGATGAGACAGAGAATGTCAAGATGTTAAATTGGCCCAAGACCTGACAGAAGATTTCTTTAAAGACGAAATCAAGAAGGAGCAAGAAGAATGGACCGAGAAATACAGACTTCAAAAACAGCAGAGAGAACAGCAACAACAGCAGGATCCAGACAGAGGTTTTGTGGACTGCCGTGTGGACACGAAGGAGTTCTCCATCTTCCAAAGAAGCAGACCCTATCCTGTCGCAAAGCCTGCAGCTAGACGGGGACGAAATCTTAGACGATATGAGATTGCCATAACCCCAACAAAACAGCCCTTTTCAGGGCTACCTCAAACAATCTAGAAAAGATATACTATTTACTTTCCAAAATATATGTCTGTCTTTGTGTTTGTCTGTAGGTTAAAAAATAGAAGTGTGCCTATAAACGTTTCATTTCCCTGGTTTGGAAGATAGTGTGTGTGTGTCTTTGTGTACTTTTCTTTGTGTTTGTGTGCGTGCGTACGTTTGAGTGTGTATGTTTGTTTTTTGTGTTTGAGTGCTTTCGTACGTTTGTGTGTGTGTGTGTGTGTGTGTGTGTGTGTGTGTGTGTGTTTTGTTTGCGTTATAAAGCTATTCTGCCGGGACCGTTTTTTAACATAGAAGCCTACGTGAGGCTAAATCGTCTCCCTTTACTAATCACAACACACATACAAGGAAAACCAGAATGAAAGGAGATTGAAATGAATCAATCCAACCTACATGTGAAGAACCAAATACGCATCCTTTCGAACAAATGAAAAAACATACAATCTTATTAACAAGTAAACAAAGAAGCACATCCTAACCACCAAACAGGGAAACACTTCCTTACAAGCAAACGAAGAAACACATCCTTATTTACAAGCAAATAAACACATCCTTATTAAGAAACAAAAAAAAAAAAAAAAAAAAAAACGAAAAATAAAATACATCATTGCAACCAAACCCACATCCTTATTAACTAATAAAGAATGAGTAGAGGACTGTGTTTTAGATAACAGATAGACAAACACACACACTAAACAGGATGAGGGAGTGAGGAGGAGGATACGCCTCATAGCCTCATTCATTCACACACCTACATACATACAATCACAAAAGAAATTAAGAAGAATAGAATATAGGATGCAAAACGTAACATTTAAGAAGACACAAGAAACAGATCATTCAAACAAAAGCTTTAAAATAAAATTATCACTCATTTGACTCTTTACAAATAGTGAAAAAAAAATTAAAACTTAAAAAGTGAATCCAAATTACAAATTGTATACATTTGAAAAGAAATAGCAAATTTTACAAATAATTAGCAAATTGTAAATTGTAAAAAAGCAAGAATTTATAAAAATTGTAAAGAAGCAAAAATAAATTTGGATTGGTGCGTGGGTACGTGTGATTGTATATGGGTTTGTAAGTGTTTGTGTGTATATCGTAATATTAATACTAATTATAATATAATCAAGAAATTTTTCACTTGACTTGCTTTTTGTACATTCTCGTGAAGAAAGGAATCATAATGAAGTTTCGATCATTTTGCAAAACTCTATTTATTCTTTTCAAGGTCTTGCTGTTATAGTCTTAGCTACTTTCCTTGCCGTTTGATGCATTCTGGAGCGCCTTTATCTTTTGCTTCACATAAATAACGGATATCTTCATTTTTATCTCTGAAGCAGTGATGAGTTCTCTCATAGGTTTTGGCCGACGTTGTGTAGTTTCGAATCACTTTCTGTAAATCTCTGACCATATGTGTGATCTTTTGCTGTTCTTCAATCTTCGCAGGTTGAAAGTCCAGCTAAAGGTGAACAGTATTACCATGTTTTGTCAGGTACCAATATAATAAGAGCGATATAGCGAAAAACATACATACATACATACATACATACATACATACATACATACATACATACATACGTACTTACGTACGTACGTACGTACGTACATACATATATACATGCATACATACATACATACATACATACATACATACATACACACATACATACATGCATACATAAATACATGCATACATACGCACGCGCGCTCACGCACGCATGCACGCACACACACACATACATATATTCACGCAGAATTGTCCCAAATACTATTCAGTTCAAAACAGAGATAAAAAAATAAAAATAAGAGGTTTAAAAAGAAAAAAAATGGATACAACTGCATAGGACTACGGTAGACTATCATCAAATGAATTTCGAAATTAATTTCAGCTTCTAGAATGTTAATTCAGAATTGTCATCATTCGTCTTGCTTTTATTTTCTCTGTTCTTAAGACAACTGCTTCCTTTTCCCTGCCGTTGAGGACATTCTGGACAACTTTAACACTATTTAATAATACTTTTCATTATCAAGGAATAAAAAGATATTCAATTTTGGTGCGATGTTCCAACTTATGTTTGTTGTTGTTGTTGTTGATGTGGGTTTGACGCCATTTTTCAGCACATGGCAGCCAGTACAATTGGTGGAGGAAAAACCCGGGAGAAGCCCGGTAAAAGCCAACAACCCGCAGGAAGCCACTGGCATGGTTTCTCAAATACTCACATTCGTCGAACCCGTTGAGGTGAGTTGGCAGTGATCGCTTTAGCCCACTCCCACCCACCCCCAGGAAACCTAACGTATATTGGGCAAAAGTCTAAATGTTTTGTCATGTTAAATGGTTAGATAAAAAGATATAGTCAAATATCTGATGATGACCAATAAAAAGCTCTTTGCAGATATTTATAATAAACGCACAATTTAGCCATATTCCATTATGATGTTGATGATAAAGCAACTGTAAGTACAAAAGAGGGACAGAGAAATGGTTTTGAATAATTCTATATTCCATCCTAATTAATTTTACAGTTTTTATAATAATCCAAATAATATTGACTTACAACAGCAATATTATAATTGCTGTCATCTAATGAAAATAAAATAGATTCTTTTTGTATAAGCGCTAGCTTATATTTTAAAAAATCTTATTGTGTACAATTTACCTTCTATTTCTTACCAACAAATAATATATTTGTAAACCAATCTGTATGGAACCAGTGAAAGTTTGGATTCCTGGTTTGCGGCAGAAACGGCGTTTTGCCTACTACTAAGCTGATAAAGGTAAGATTAATTTATGTGCGGCAAGCTATTTTGCTAAAATAATCTTTACTAAGATTGATCTTTCTCAAAAATCATCAATATTTTGATAACAAACCAAACAAATTCAAACCAGTTTAAAAGTTACGTATACTTTAAACTTTGCATCTTTTAACAACTTATTTTTGACGGCTGTAGAACAATATTTTCTTACAACGTATGCGACTCGCGAGGATTCAGATGTCTGCATGTTGTGGAGTTTAAGGTAGAAGACACCTGGAAAGCTTAAGTAAATCACGCAATATGGGTGGGTCACTCAGTGCCCTTGCCCATGTTGGAACAAAGCCTTGAACATGGGACCAGATTGGTACAAACTGAGTGAGCTACCATTTCCCTATTAAAAACCACAATTAATCTCTGTTCGTGAGAAACTGCACTTTAAAGTGAAAGGAGCTGGTTTCAGGAAAACATTCTGGTAGGGAAACAAGTTGTAGAATGCATATTCTTTTCATTAATGTCTGCGATTCCTTTGCTTACACATAGTTGCTTACACATAGGTGAATGTCAAAACAGTACTGTTACATAGTTTGGCGGTTGTGTGCTATTGCTTGATGGTCACTGCTGATGATTTTGTCTCTCGCTGCCCTAGTACGATGTCGGTCAGGCTGCCTATGTAATCCAACGTTTGTATAACGCCCTGGCAATCACTGCACACCAGGTTTGCTGTTACTTCATGAACTTTGCGAATTAAAGCCTGGCTGATATGTGCATAACACGATTTGGATAATCGATGCTTATCCACCTGGTACATCAAGCACACAAATGCTATATTCCAAATCATAATAATCTCAAATGTGAAACCTTATGTAGCTGTGCGCTGAATGTGCAAAATCGATATTCCATGTCCTTTGATTTCTTCCAGAGTAATGAATAAAGACTGAGCTTTTTGTATCATATTGACCTCTTTCATACGTTTCTCCACCTTACGTCTGCCTATAGATACCCCGTGCACCTCTTAGTAACTCTTAAAAATACCCTGAAAGTAGTCAATTTGCTCAAGTAAAATAGGGGGCGTACCAAAGCATAACATAATTAAATGATTGCTTTTCTTCCGTCTATGATGAGCAATGTTTGGGCAACAAATACAAGCAATAATCTGATTACCAAAGGTCAACAATAGTATGGAGCATGGGTCACGTTAAGCAGACAAAATTCGTCATATATTGTTATCTTGGGAAGTCATGTAATTTGAGGGTTATATAACAATGTATGTGACGTCAGTTACATTTGTATAAACATAAACAACATTCAACGCTGGATTGGTTTCCTGCATGCTAACTCTGTTTTCATCAGAAACAAGGAAAGTCCCCTCCTATGTTAGATTGTCATCCATGGGTAAGTTTAAATTTTTATTATTTTGCAATTTCTGAAACTTTATTTGAAATCTAAGTTTAAAAAAGCATTGGATGGCTTGTAATTATTGTAAATGCATACAATGTAGCAATATAGAGATTGGAGGCCCAACAGTTAGGGTACGAAAAAGCCTCTCGATTTAGTTTAATGTTACAAATCGAATTCGATAACCAGGAGTCTAATCTTCAGCTCAGATTTATGCATACCCATGGGAGTTCTTAACATTTTATTGCAGGAAACGGTTTTGCTTGGATATAGGTAAATTGTTCCAAAACATCTCAAGTGGAACACTTTGGAAAAAACCGAGAAGGCATCAGATGTATACAAGTTTTGCTGAAGTTTTAATTAACTTTCTTAGATATAGTGTATTAGAGTTTACTTTATTAAACATTATTATAATGATTGATGCTGATGATAATCTTTGTTAAGTATTCAAAGAGATCAAAATATTTCAAAAGCAAAAGCCAGGAACAATACAAGAAACCTAATGTTTGACTCTTTCGGATCAAGCGAAAAGAAAGATATATTAAACGCACCATTGATTCGCATTATGTTGTACATGGTCAAAACTAGTAAATAAATAAATAAATAAATAAATAATTTAGTATTCAAGAATCAACACTTCCTACGAGTTACCAGATCTGCAATGGTCACTAAAATGGCACCATCGAATGCAAATAATTTCAAGAATCAAGCAAAAGTTTCTCAATTAATCACACTATAGACTTACCGTGGCGCAGATTCATTGACGACAAAGAAATAAATTGGTTCGGACTTTCTTGACTTTGCGAATGACTTCCATCCTACGAATACATTTATGTCAGAGTCATCAAACGGGTGCAAGATAGTTTCGACTACTAAATCTAATCTCCTGGAGGGGAACGTTGAAACTGACATGTATTATATACCAATACTCCCTCACCAATATCTATTCCCAACCAGCTGACACCCACAACATGTAAACAGATCTTCCTCATGGCACGTGACTCCTGACCAAAGAGATATATTCTAATCCTGCTACAATTGAAAAGAGACTCGCAGAGTTCGAGGGGCATCTTGGGAGGACAAGATACAGAAATAACTATATCGATGAGGCTATTAATAAAACTACACTCCTCGATAGAGGAGCCATCCTGAAATATAAAACCAAGAAAACAAACAAACCCGTCCCCTTTGTTGTTACCTTCTACTTTGATCCTCCAAACTTATAACAAATCATTCGGAAGCATTCGCATCATTCTGAATCCTGAAGGGCATCTTTGAAGAAGTTCCAATGGTTGCATACCATAGACCTAAAATGTGAAGGACTGCATGGTAGGTGCCAATGTAACTGCCAACAAGACCTTTTATTTAAAGCAGATAATGCTACAAGGACAAGCATTGCCTAATTTGCAAACATACTCCTGATATCAAATCATTCAGAAGCTCGAGGACAGGAATTCTCGACAATATCAATCCTAAATTAGCATGTCGAACCAAAAGATATTCTATCAGCATAAAGATAATCTATCACCAAAAAGATAATATATCACAAAAAGATACTCTATCTTCTAATTTGCAAGATCTATACCAATTAATATGTTTGCGAAACCGTTGATTTCAGAAAAATAATGAATAACCCCAACAGCCACATGTGCAACGAAATCAACGCTAAACCACCATAACTCGACAGTGCATAAAGTCGAGTTCCTGCAGATGCTACCGATTGAATCTACCTTAAGGTGGAACTCTTTATCCCTATGTAATTTCTTTTGTTCATTTTGCGGATGGCATTGACTTTTCGCCACGCATGGTGTCCGTCCTTTGTTTCCAGCCTGGAATTAAGTCAAATATTCTGTTTCCCTGCGTGGTATTCACGATAACCCTTCAATGAAATTTGCTCTACAACTTTGTTGGACTGGTGACAGCATACGATAAACATGAATTTGGTATGTTTTAAGATCAGTTATCAATGTTTCTCTTTCTTTCTTTTATATTTTTATCATTTGTCTGTATTTTTACCCGCCATTCATCGTGCAGGAATCAATAATTTCTCTGGGCCTTTTATTTAGTAATTGTTTTGTGCGTGTAAATTGTTCCTTCCACCGATGAAGAACTTGTTTGCCTTGAGATTTTGGGAACCTGTTCTGCATTTGTGCCGATATCAGGCCTTGTGCCAGTAAATGAGTATATTTTGATCTCCATATATAATGCATTATACAGTCACATAGAATAATCCATACACCATGTTAAGTTAAAATGATCTTTCAATGACCTTCAATTGTTTAGATTTTGGTTTCCGGTTCCGGTTACCACTTTATCTCATTTTGGAACAAGAACTTTAATAAACTCACTGCCTGTAATACATCTGTCATTGTGAAATATGTTTAAGTAACGTTATCAATTTCTTCATGAGGTTCTACATCATCTTTATTGTTGTTGTATATATTTACCGTTATGACTATTTCATTACCTATATCAATTTTATTATTCCAGTATTTATTTAGCATTATACATTTTATATTATTTATATCAGGTTTCTTATGCCAGTATATATTTACCAATATGGCTTTTCTATTATCTATATCACGATTAATCGCTATCAAACGTCCGGACCGTATTTCATGTTACTTATATTATTTTAGCTGAAATTATTTTTTTAAGTATAATACAAACTCCCATAGAAATACTATAATAATACATTATATATTGATCTCAGTATATGATATTTTCATGTAATTGATGTTGAGTCTTAAGACGTGAAATGACAAAAATGGAGCACATGCAAAACATACATTTGTGTAAGAATCTTCCAAACAGCAAGAGAACAGCACTAGTTGCGGACAAATGTACATAATTATCATTTATAGGATGTATAAAATATATTAGATCACTCGTGAACTGCATTATTTCTATGCTAATTCAGATATAATATAAAACATCTTTTATCCGTGCACTTTAATAATAATAATAATAATAATAATAATAATAATAATAATGATGATAATTATTATTGTTATTAGTATTATTATTATTATTATTATTATTATTATTATTATTATTAATTAATTAATACGTTTAATTACATCATACAAGGCATACAAGGTTTGTTGCAGTACGGTAACAGTTCTTGATAATATAGATGACCTGCGTGTTGTAGTATAATATTCAAGCAATAATCTAACTTTACATGTATATGTGTCTTGCGCAGGAAAGGTCTAATAAACAATAAAGAACATACTTCAAGAAAGGAATCAGACTTGAGGACAAAATGTTACACTAAAAAAATCATGAAAGGACCGGTTTATCATGCTGTTGTTTTTTTTTATCACTACCAGACTAATGTTATATGATAAAGTCTCCTTTGCCCGATTACCAGTCAAATATTGTATGATAAAGTCTCCTTTGCCCGATTACCAGTCTAATGTTATATGATAAAGTCTCCTTTGCCCGATTACCAGTCTAATGTTGTATGATAAAGTCTCCTTTGCCCGATTACCAGTCTAATGTTATATGATAAAGTCTCCTTTGCTCGATTACTAGTCTAATGTTATATGATAAAGTCTCCCTTGCCCGTTTACCAGTCTAATGTTATATGATAAAGTCTCCTTTGCCCGATTATTGACAATTTGCAGATTGGAATATTTCCCGAGATAGAAGGATAGCGAGTCGACAAATTGCAATACGTCTTTTCAAAGGATAGAAAAAGAAGATTTTTTAGCGTGAAGTTATTAATTTTATGAAAATTCAGTGTTGTCTTGGATGTTTGAATTAGACGATTGAAAAACAAAATCGCTATTTCTTTTTGGAAGTTCACTATAGATGATATGCTATATATATGCATTTGATATTGTTTATACTCTCTCTCTCTCTCTCTCTCTCTCTCTCTCTCTCTCTCTCTCTCTGTATCTTCAAAATATGGATATTCTCTGTTCATGGTACCATCTTGCTCATAAATTTAGATACAGTCTCTTCAGGAAAAGTATATGTCCTAGAAAACGAAATACACTCATGGGGTCAATTGACCCAGATAAATTAAATACCTGGTATGTCATTTTGAAGAGGGGTGGGTTGTTGACGGTGTTTTCTGTGCGGGGACGGTGTGGGTGATGGTAACTGGAGATTTAGGAGGTACACGGCAAACTCAATTACACCCAATTTCTCAAATACCTGGTGATTATTCAGTGCAATTGGCACATGATGGGTATGAAATTTATTTTCTTTTCCAACATATTTTAAAAAGGTTTTGTCACATTCACTCTAATAATATTGAATGGCCAGAGTTTTTGGAACTAAAATGAAGCATCTGTATATCTTACATATTGTTTCTTTATATGAACCACAACTTTTGTGTTCAAACTAACCAGTGATAATTACTTTAGTTAGCGAGCGCTTTCATAACTCCAAAAATTGCTGCGGTGACAAACAATTTCGTTAATTTCACATAAAGAAATTAGTCACTTATCGGAAGTTAGTTTCTTTGTGAATCATTTGGTTAAGTACAGGCGTAGCAAAAGTGTTCCAAGAAGCTTGGTCAGAAAATATGTGAAAGAAGTTTAAAATGTAACGAAACCTTATCTTGATTCTTCCATGATCGTCTTCCAGGCTAGAAGATAATTCTCCTCGTGAGTAACCCATATCAATGACTTTTATGATTTCGACTGTGTTATTGTAGTGATGATCTGAATAAAGCCAGGACTGTCCCCGATAATGATTCGAAATGTGTCGAATGCTTTACGACGAAAGTCAATAGATTCCTCTCTCTCTCTCTCTCTCACACACACACACACACACACACACACACACACACACAAGAACAACAACAACAACAACAATAACAACAACAAAGGATCTCATAAACATAGTGGTTCAGTATGTTTTAAAAACTGATTCTCGATAGCGTCAAAACAACTCAAGTTCAAATGTTTCCAAAAGGCAGTTTCCAAACAGTTAGAGCAGACCGCGTTGCAATAGATCGATCATAACGATCACGCACTTGGACGTGGAAAGAATAATAAACTATAAACGCATGGTACTCAATCGGAAATCGCTATCACGCTGAGTTCTCTAAATCTGTTCGTTCATCTTTATATTGTTGGTGTCGATAAATTGATGACTTAGATTTAATACAAATAGGGTTTCGATATACAGATTCCATTCAAAATTAGTTAAAAATTAGTTCAACTCCAATAACGGACTCGAAGGTTTTCGAGAAAATCAATTACAAAAGATCCTTCCCAGACTGCCTTGTAATCCAATGTAAGGGACCGAATAAAAAAAAGAGGTAATTAACAACCACAAATAGATAGCATCGTGCAGGCGTGGTCTTAGAATGTTAAAATTTCGGGGGAGGATTCATTCACGTCAAGATTATCAAGTAGATTAAAAACAAATGATGAATGAAGGGTAGAAAAATGAAGAACAAAACACCAGTAAATACAAAGCCTATTTTCCGGGCTACTTAACTGTACTAATGTATTTATTTTGTTAAATTTAAAGCCTCATGCCACAAACACTGAAATGTGTACTTAAAAGCCAGGGGGAACTATCATTCAAATGTTTAAAATAAAATCTAAACAGCACAATAACAACTAAGAACCGTAGGCTACAAATTCTCAAAACATTGTTATGAAAACCATCATTCAAATCTTATGAGAAAAACATTAAGCAACAAACCCCCCAAAATTCTATGGAGGAATGCAGGCAGTTTCTCACCAAACTGTTCCTTTAACAAATCCTACGTTGGTCATCAGAAACCTTCCAAAAGTACTAGGCCACTAGTCATCAGAGTTTACAACCCTAGGCGTCCGGTCATCACAACTGTACTTAAAAAGTCATCCTCTGGTCATCAGATATTTACACAAAACTCGAGACTATTGGGTATCAAAATTTTATTTTAAAACATCTTCTAATGTCCATCAAAATTTTAAGACAAACTCTGCCGTAAGACACAAACCTCCAACCCTCCGCCCAGTTATTAAAAACCAGGAACACTCCCCTATTCGCTTCATTAACTTAATTACCTAGAAACCAGAAACCTTAATGGAGGCGTATACCCACTCCTCACACCTAAGGAAGTACAACATCTTTATGATCACATTTTTTATTTTCATACTCTGCAAATTCAGACGCCATAAGAGCTATACGAAATCCCACATTCTTAGAATATACATTGCACTATCATGCTATTATAGAGTTATATACGATTTTAAGCACATGGCTCTACTAGTTCGTTTTCCCTTGCTTTTTGCCGATCAGTCTGTTTAGATGTAAAAGTACATTAATGGCGATAGTATACAGCATAAGCTGTTAAGATAAAATCTGCAACTTACATTTTAATTTATAAATTTCTGGTGATAGGATGTGTCATTGATAAAACTAATAGTTATTGAGTAATTTTTGTGAATTAAACTATTTATAAAACATAAACTTAAAATTTCTATTAGTTTTCAAATATAAATAGTGGAATAGTTGTACAGTTCCTCAACTCCAAACCATCACTATTATAAACTTTTATGGTCAAGTGACGGCTTGGGCACGAAGTCCTTTTAAAAATAAGAATGAGTAATTCTTTAACTTCAGAATGGGTATGGAGCATAGTGCACCTTTAGAAAAATCAATATTTTCTGGCTTAACATTATAGTCTGCGGGAATTTTAGGAATTTCATGAGATTGTCATGAAAAGGAGAGTATAGGATATAAAAATCAGATTACCTAAACCCTAGCAAAAGGCGGAGCATTTGTCTTGTCCGAATAATTAGTATAAGTGTAACAATTTGTAAAATAGAGTTAATCAAACTGAAAAATGCATGACATGATTATTCATTCTAAGATGACAATAACATGGCTGCATATCAGTTCTACACGATACAAATATTTATTTAAAGAACATTTGGTACAGCTGAAATTGTGCGATATGTTTGCAATACATTTTTCAACACCAATTAAAATATTGGTAGATTGTTTAAAACATCAGTTGTAAATGACTTGAATAATCTAAGAAACATCTGCATAACTGTTGAGAAAAAGTGTAATTTTATTGCATATTAAATGGAAGGTGGCTAAAGTCAAACCTAACAAAATTCTAAATCACCTGAGGAAGTAAATGTCACTTCATTTACGTGGGTATGCGTTGATGTTGTGGTTTATTCATATGTGTACTGTGACGTCATGGTTTCTTTGTCTCATAGAACTGTTTTTGATAAATCTCTGGGAAATCCGTCTTTTAATTATGCATATGAGTTTGCTCCGAATGTTTTGTTTTGCTACATGTTGAACTGGTATATTCCTCTCCATTGAAGCGGTGTCCCACAGATGATTCGATCAGATGCCCAAGGAAAGCAGCAGAAGGTACAAATGGAAACACATCTTTAGAAACCTATGTGATATACATATGAACCAAACAAATTCACTTCCACGCCGAAGGAGCTGTAATTTGATTTCAACACATCTGACAAATAGATAATATACTTAATTTAATAGCTAAAACATTTATAGACTGTGTGAAAAAAAAATCATTTTTTCCACAGGAAACGAATGACATTAAATAAATTATGTTTATCAAGGTATAACAAGTTCTCCCTTAATCTAAGTTATTAATCTTTTCCAAAGTAATCTTACATTTCATTAGACTCTTATTATCGTAAGCAAGAGTTTAATGAATCTGAAAATGGATGTAGACACTTTAATCATTGGCGCTGGGTTTTCTGGTTCCGTCCTCGCTAGGCTTCTTGCTGAAAATACAAGACAGAAAATTCTTGTGATAGATTTTCCTGATCATCTTGGCGGGAACTGTTATGATTACGTCAACAAGTTCGGAATTCGTGTATCCAAGTATGGTGCTCACTTGTTTCACACCAAGCGACAGGACATATGGAATTTTATATCTGCGTTTGGCACCTGGGAACCATGGGAGCACAGAGTACTTGCCAAAGTATACCCACAAGAAAGCAGTGATCACTTTGTTTATGCACCAGTGCCAATATGTATACAAACAATTCAAAAGCTATACGATCCTTCGGTTCAAAATGAGGAGGACATGAGACACTGGTTGGCTGAAGAAACAAAGAACATTCAATTTCAGGCTACGTACCAAAACTCCATGGAGTCTGCAGTATCCACATTCGGGCATCGTATATATAATGACTTCTTTCGTTGTTATACAAAGAAACAATGGGATAAGTTCCCAGAACACCTAGATGCAAGTGTTCTAGGACGTATTCCTGTGAGGTACGACAGTGATGACCGTTACTTTGACGATTATATCCACATGCTTCCTTCCTGTGGTCATACCGGAGTATACGAAGAGTTACTGGATCATCCACAAATTAAGGTTCGTTTAAACACTGACTATTTTCAAGAACGGCACTGTTTCACATTATTCACTGGTCCGATTGATGGTTACTTCGCCTCACAAAGCTTGGATCGCCTGGAATATCGTTCCCTAAATTTCGAAGAGTTTACAGTTGAAGTGGAAGACAAAGGTGCAGTGATGCAGCCAGCGAGTGTGGTGAATGAACCTAGCATGCGCGTGCCTTACACGCGCACAGTGGAATTCAAATAATTCTTGAATCAGCGTTCCCCATATTCCACATTGGTTCGAGAGTATAGCTCGTCCCATGGAGACCCGTACTATCCTGTACCAAATGATCGAAACATAAAACTCTACTCCGCCTATCAGGATTTAGCAGAAGAAGAGACAGAAAAAGAAAGACGCATTGTTTTGTTCTTAGGGCGGTTGGTTAATTATAAATATCTTAATATGGACCAGGCAATCGGAAATGCTCTTGACCACTGGCAACAATGGACGAATGATGGACTAATTAAGACCTGTTGATGTGGATGAGATTCAGTGTTAAGTCTATAAAAGGAACAAGGCACATACATACTTGTACACGCACCCACACGCACACACAAAAAAGAACAAGGACGGAAATATTTACAATTTGACATACAAAATATATGTTGCAAGAGATTATAGATCATATGCATCTGACTTTGTTAATTTCCATGTGTTCCGAATTACGTCTATTACATCTAATATGGGCCCTGCAATTTAGGGCATGCATTCGCTTTGTTTTCCACTTTTTATTGTAATCCTTTTCATTGACATCGCATACTATGACAATAACCTTTGTAGTATATTAGATCTTTGCAGATACGCGTTGCTATGATAGATTTTGTACAAGAGGTATACCGACAATAACAGCTGTAGAGAAAAACTGATCAATTTTCTCAGGTGCATATTTGTTAACTATGATAGAGGTTGCAACAGCGAATATTTTATCTACGAACCCCATCTGCCACAAAGCCTGTTGATTAACTTTGAATCTGGTCTTAGTCGTACAAGATACAATAAAAGGACAATTGGAGCTGACTCGCTGATGAAAAAGACTTGTCGAAAACAAATACAGACACATAAATGCGCTTAAAGGACCAAATAAGCAAATTAACTGGAACTAAGCGAAGTCATTTTCATATAGGTAATGCTAGAAATATTTGAAAAATGAATGACACACAAAAACCTTTGGACTACACCGGATTATTGCAAATGGATATCACTAGGTGCGATTGTTGTAAGCTGCAAAGAAAATAACTACTTTTCACATACATACTGCTCTAAGCATTGTTTGTAAACAATATAGAAAATACTGCAAAACAGATAGGAATGCGTATCTGAAACTCTGTATGCAACAAGGAATGGGCTTCATATATTATGCGATTGGGTAACGTTATGAAATAACCATTTGCTACGTTTGTTAATGCATTGGGTTATTCTGGTTAAGATTAAGCACGATTTTATAATCCATATATATATATATATATATATATATATATATATATATATATATATATATATATATATATATATAAGCTTGTATTTATATATAGATATGTAGATATAAAAATTGAAAAGTAATGTGCATTAAGTAAGAAAAACTGAAGAAAGGATTCGAAAACCACGCATACTGTTTTAAGGGAGACAGCGCAAACGAAGAACAATTAAAAAGACAAAAACGTAAAGAAAACGTATTTACATATTGTTTTATTAGGGTAAAACTAAAATCATACAATGTAATACCAATATATGAAGCAGAAAATCTAAGAGAACTGCACACTTTGAACTATTCCCATGCATAAATTAAGTATTCTAATTCGGCGAGAAGAATATTTTGTTGCATTATATATGTATATCACATATTGACACAAAAATGGGTAACGGCTCGATTACCAAACAGTTTGAAAACGTTTTTAATTAATCAGTCTCATGAGAAGACACAATTTACATCAAAAATACAAACAATAAGCCTCCGTTACGGATCACTGCCATCTCATCTCAGTCTGCGTGGGGTCGAGTCTCGGGCTCGGCAAATATGGGTACGTGAGAAAGCTTGCCAGTAGCTTCTCGTGGGTCGGTGGTTCTTTCCTGGGTTTTTCCTTGGTTTTTCCTCGACCATTAATACTGGCCGCCATGTATAGCCTATCTTGTGCTGAAAAATGGCGCTAAACAATATAACAACTACACCAACAACAAACAATATGCACAAAAGAGAGCACGAAATCTTACGTTTTTGAATGATAGGGACAGCCTACGAACAAGAATTGCATTGTAGATAAAAGACAGAAGGAACAGATGGAACACACACACACACACAAAATCACATATGTGTGTGTGTGTGTGTGTGTGTGTGTGTGTGTGTGTGTGTGTTATTAATTGATGTAGTGTATACCAAGCATAATTGTAACATGGCCGTTGTGCATATTACGAAGCGAACAAGTAGCAATTATGTTACCTACAGAAAAAAGAAACAACAAAGAGTTGTTCTCTTGCTGTACCCCAGGTTATTGTGTGGTGTGTTTTGTTAACACCTGTGATATTTTCTTAGCATAACCAATATCTAAACGCGGTACCGATAGCCACTATAATTTGTTCTTGACAAGTGGTTAGTCATACTTCTACGGTAAAAGTAATGAGATACTTCCTAGTTCAAAAGGGTTGGATGTTGACATTGAGTGTGTTTAATGGGGCTACCATAAGGTGTTGTACCGTTTCATCAATGAGGTCGCAGTTTCTTGTCTCCGTAATTGTCACAGCGCAATTTCGGCAATTATTTAGGTAGCCAGATTGCCAACCTTCAATGTGGAGAGGTCGTGACCGGTAACACTAATTTCTCATGTATGCAGTTACAAAACGCCTATCATTCACACACACACACACACACACACACATATGTATATATACATATGTATATATATATATATATATATTTATATATTAAGTATATATATATATATATATATATATATATATATATATATATATATATATATATATATTAACAACATATCATGGGTTCTATAACACAACGGGTATGTACATTGCATTTCCAGTTGCATGCAGTAGAAAGACAAATAAACAAATGAACTGAACGTAATTTCTTCGCTTTTCATTTACATGTCTCACTTAATACCGGGTCAATATAAATACAAATTGCATTCATTTCATTTTCTAGGTGTGTTACTATACTGTACTATAACATACCTTGCAAGCACCAAAATTTTCAGGTGAAGCAATATGCATTTCCATCTGAAATAAAAGGATGAATAATTTAGATAAATAAAGAAGCATATAATTTATATTTCTCCTATCCATGAAATTAACAATAATGGGGTTAAGTAAGGTGCAAAAATACCCAAACCAAACAAACACACAGTTTATAACTTTTTTAACTTTTAAACAATACAGAGAGCAATTATTAAATCGCTTGTACTTATATTTGCATCAACACTGAGGCATTATATATTGCACAAATCTTCTCTTTATTTTCGTAAACAATATCTGAAAATGGGAGTTTTTAATTCTTGAAAATGTCATGTATGGTGTAAGAGAGATAACTGAATAATATACACAAGTTGTTGTACTTTATTTCTTGAAAATGTCATGTATGGTGTAAGAGAGATAACTGAATAATACACACAAGGTGTGGTACTTTATTTCTTGAAAATGTCGTGTATGATGTAAGAGAGATAACTGAATAATACACACAAGGTGTGGTACTTTATTTCTTGAAAATGTCATGTATGGTGTAAGAAAGATAACTGAATGATACACACAAGGTGTGGTACTTTATTTCTTGAAAATGTCATGTATGGTGTAAGAGAGATAACTGAATAATACACACAAGGTGTGGTACTTTATTTCTTGAAAATGTCATGTATGGTGTAAGAAAGATAACTGAATGATACACACAAGGTGTGGTACTTTATTTCTTGAAAATGTCATGTATGGTGTAAGAGAGATAACTGAATAATACACACAAGGTGTGGTACTTTATTTCTTGAAAATGTCATGTATGGTGTAAGAAAGATAACTGAATGATACACACAAGGTGTGGTACTTTATTTCTTGAAAATGTCATGTATGGTGTAAG
>JAECUM010012617.1:0-15333 GCA_016617855.1 Megalonaias nervosa | reverse complement strand
ATATACATGCATTTATTCTATATGAAATAATGATTTATGATATAGTCAAAACATTTCTCTATTATGCATGCTGTAATAGTTAACATCTCCAAGTAAACATCTCAATATGATTAAATATTACTTCAAAGGAATGTGTGCAGTGTCCGTACCTGTTACCAGAACACACAGGAATAAAAGAATCGTCATGATGTTAGATCACACTATCATTGTCGGCTTCACAAGCATATTGTACATAACTGCAGCGTTTAAATGTCATAGACTGTTTGTGATAACCTTACATGTTGCCCTTCTCCCACTGCATTGTTAATATTGCTCACACACCGATAACCCCTTGCATTCTGCTTACCCTGGAAATGTCATGTTGTGTCCTAATTTTAAGTTTTATTAAAGAACAATTACTTATTTTTACTTTTTATTTCATTGCTGTATTATTATGTATGGCGAGTTTATGTAGAGACTCATATTTAATATCATATACATTTCATTCGTATACATGGTGTTCGGTGTTTTCACTTACTCCATACATATCCAGTTTCTATCCTGTTACTGTCATGTATTCAATTCTCTCTAGTTACCGTGTAACAGCATTTGTTTTGGTTGTGAAATTTTCAACATTTATATGTATCATTGATTCACAACAAGCACAACTTGCAGACATGTGTGATTTACATGTTCAGATAATTAATTAATATGTCCGTTTTAATAGCAGCAATAGCTTACCCATTACTATTGTTTAGTTTTCTTTGTCGTGCCAAGAAAAAAAAACGTACCGTCCGCCTGATGTGCATCCCTCCTCCCTTAGAGTGAAGAATTGTCAGTATGATGCAATTCCTCCCGCAGCTCGTTTGTCCATGCTATGTTATGTGCAAAACAAGCACAGCTAGCTCATCTTTTTCAAGGACGTTGGTGTGATCAGACGTGTGCCAACACCAGAAAAAATTTGCCAGTTGCGGTGTTTTTCTTATTGCAATTGCGACCTGGCCTCTTCTATAATTATATGCAATGGTGTTAACGTTATCCTTTCGATTTTATTCCCAAATATTTATGAGGTAACCATTTCCCTCCAGTTTTGGTTCCTCCAGGGACTTGGGGTTACTTCGTTTACACCCGCAGGGGTCAGATACACTTGCTATCATAATCATTTTATATCTAGGTACCGTTAAGTCATTTATGCAAGGAATAACGACAGCGTGCTCACTAGACGCTGCGTGTTCTTCAGTTTAGATTGATACCGCAGGAGTAACGTCGTGTACGGTATCCATTCTAGATATTTAATTCAACGCGTTGAAATTTGTTCACATTGTTACTGTATATATGTATGTATCCAATTAAGGAAATACAACGACCATGTAGCAGCGTGTCGCTGCCTCCCACGGAGGAGATATGCACTGCTCATCCCATAGCGTGTTGCTGCCTCCCATTGTATAGGAGATGCACCACTCATCTCATGGCGTGTCGCTGCATCCCACTGAGGAGGAGATGCACCATTTATACCATAGCGTGTCGTTACCTCCCTTGGAGGAGGAGATGCAACGCTCTTCTCATAGCGTATCGCTGCCTCCCATCGAGGAGATATACTTCCACCACCCTGTCAGAGGTAGTATCTCACCATCCTACTGGGAGGGATTAGCAACACACCTTCCTTAGTGATGCATCAGTTGACGATCCTGTATCCTCTGATCATCATACTAAGACTTCACGGTATGGGGATAGGGTTCGGACTGAGTTCCCTCCTCTACACCCTCTACCACCGCATTATGAACATTGGGAGTCCGACCAGCAGGCTCAGACAAGGATAGGAGATCGAATCGGTATTTCCCCCTTATCTATTATCTCAATGAATCCCTATGGGATGTGGGACCCTCCATCTCAGAGGCCTAGGTCATGTATGCTCCCCTGGGCTTTTGATTCTTGCCCTCATAACATAGGCGATGCTGAGGATCGTGTCCCGCTATCACCTTATCATCGGGTGGAAACCATTCGGAAGGCTAGAGGCGCCATTTCTTCCAGGATTGACAGGCGTTCTCGTGTCTCTCCAGCTCTTGCCACTCCTTCAGCCCCTACTCACCGTGTTGCAGTACGGGACGTAGCTCAGAATCTTCCTATACCCTCTTCACCTCCTAGGGATTTAGTGATTCCTACACACTCTCCAGCTCAGAGTGTCCTTGATGATGCTATCTCCATTGTGGTAGACTCTAATGAGTTTGGCATGGAGGAAGCACAAGTGATGCCTGCTCTTTCGCCTGTTCCTAAGAGGCAATAAATGAAGTCTATCGCCTCTTACCCCTTGACTTGTGCCCAAAACCCACTGCACAGTTCAAAGAGATCCTTTCCAGTCTGGAAAAAATCTCGGGGGCTCAGCCTCATCATGACTTCCTCCTTCTTCCTCATTCTTCTACGATTGATGAAATTGCTGAGAGGTTTTCGACAGACCAAAATATTAATCGACAGCGTCGAGGGTGGACCGTTCCCTCCTCCACGTTGCGACCCTTGGTGTCTTCTGCCAGCTATCGGGTACATTCCCCAAAGTGGCCCATGAAACCTCCCCAACTTGATGCCGATGTGGCCAAGTTTGGTATTTCAATTGAGCCTGTTTACACCTTCCTGTTGAAGACATTGAAACTATTGAACAGAAGGTACGACTGTTTGTCACCATAGCTTCTCATGCCGATCTCGTCTCAGCTGCTTTGTTTGGTATGCTGAGGGAAGCATCTTTGAAGCCAACCGCCCTTCATCGCGTACTGGAAGCTGTGGCCAGGCCATCTCGGCATGCACTTTCTGTTGCTGTGCTTTGTCGGCGTGATGTTGCTTTGGACTCTTCAAAGATACTTCTTGATCACAGTAAACACATCCTTAGGGGTTACTCCGCCTGAAGCCGAGAGTCTGTTTAGAGGCCTCATTCCTTCTGTGGCATCTCAGGACTTGTTGGATCATCAATATAGATCCTTCATATCCACTCCTAGGTCATCACAATCGGCCAAGAAGCGTGTCATTGTGAATCGCCCTCCAGGGCTTTCTGCCAAGTTCTTTAAGCGGACACAGCCATAGTCCAATATGCAACCTCAAAATAGCCTCTTCGTTCTCGTCTGACTGGTTCCCAGAAACCGAAAAACAGACGTGGCCGACGAACCTGGAAAGAAAGAAGGCAGTTTCTACAGCCCCTTTCGTTTCCCAAAGGAGGGGGTGTGGGACAGCCCTGGGGGTTTGAACCCACTACTGCCAAACATCCCTCTTCCAGGCATTCCCGTAGGTGCTCTCCTAGGCCTTTTTCCGAGGCCCGGTCAAACATCACGGACGGTGGTTGGGTCCTTTCTATAGCGAACGAGGGGTACCAACTCCAGTTTCGTGAACTACCCCCTCCATCCAGGACCCCCCCATCTTTCTTCACCAATCCAATCTGGTGAAACTGAGAGACGACGTGCACATCCTTTCACAATAAGGAGCAGTCGAGAGGGTCATGAAGGATCAGTCACCCGCCTTCTATTCCCATATCTTCCTAGTCACCAAGAAAAGTGGAAAGTTTCGCATTATAATCGACCTCTCCCCTTTAAACCAGTTTCTTCTGGAAGAACCTTTCAAGATGGAGACCACCTCCTCAATCCGGAATGCGCTTCGACCGTCCAATTGGGCAGTCTCCATTGACCTTCAGGATGCCTATCTACACATCTCTATATTTCCTCCTCACCGCAAATATCTCCGGTTTTATTTAGAGCAGAACGTTTTTCAATTCCGAGTCCTACCGTTCGGAAATTCCTCCGCACCCAGAGTTTTAACCCGTGTAATGGGAATAGTGGTTACTGGGAATACCATATCTCCAGTATTTCAAGGACTGGCTGATCCACAATGTTCAAATCGAGTCCCTTCGTCAGGATCTGTACCGTTGTTGGTCCGTGGTAACTCAGCTGGGCCTTTTGCTCAACCTAAAGAAATCGGAACTCACTCCATTGCAAGACTTTGTTTACGTGAGGATGAATTCTCTCACAAAAACAGAACTTCTACTGGATCGGATAGAACGAATTCTAGCCCTGTTAGAGACGCTACGAGCAGTAACTTCTTTGTATGCTCGACTGTACCTGTCCCTTCTGGGAACCTGCCGACTTGGTTCTATTAGGACGTATCCATATGCGACCTCTACAGTTCCTCCTTCTCGCAAGTTGGAAAAATCACAAAGATTCTATATCAACAGTAATATTTCGAAGACCATCATTTCATCACTATTACAGTGGTGGATGAATTGGGACAGATTCATGATTGGAGTCCCCATGATTGCACCCGAACCACACTCCTATCTGTTCACCGACGCGTCAGATTCCGGTTGGAGCGCTCATTTAGAACCAGAAGGTATAATTTTACAGGGACATTGGACCCAATCCGAGTCATCCCTCCACATAAACAACCTAGAAATGAAGGCTGTATACCTAGCATTGAAAGAATGCATCGAGAGAGTAAGGGGCCGATGTGTCATGGTCTCCTCCGACAACACGTCCGTCGTAGCTTATCTCCGACGTCAAGGAGGCACAGATGCCTCTTCTCTTGGTGTAGAAGTCTGGAACCTCCTGCGCTGGGCAACCTCAGAGAACATAAAACTCAGAGTTCGGCATATTCAGGGCAAAAGGAAAGTTTTGGGGGACAGTCTTTTTATAACTGGCAGAGCCATCCTCACAGAATGGACACTTCACCGCTCTATTACAGAGTCCCTGTTAGTGCTGTGGAGAAGGACCCTAGTGGGTCTATTTGCATCAACAAACTCCCATTTTACGTTTCTTCTGTCCCGGATCATGGAGCTTGGGCAATGGATGCAATCAGTCTCCAGTGGGATCGGCTGTTCGCTTACGCCTTCCTACCCTTCCGACTGATTCCACAAGTGCTGAACAAAGTCAGAACTGCCACCGCTCGGATCATTCTCATAGTACCTCTGTGGCCTCAGCGCTCATGATTCAACGATCTTCTAGACCTGTTGATCGCTCGACCCAGGTCTCTACCGCTCAGGAGGGATCTTCTGTCGCAACACCGGGATCCATCCTCCACAACAACCCACAAATTCTCCACATTCACGCTTGACTCATCTCAAGCGATCTCTCCGGCAGAACAACTTTTAGTGCCGAGTTGCCAGTTAGCATCAATCAGGCCAGGAGAGCTTCTACATCCAAGATCTATGATGGCAGGTGGAGAAACTTCTGTGATTGGTGTAGTAGGAAACGTGTTGATTCTAGCTGCCCCTCTATAACCTCTGTGGCTGATTTCCTTTTGTTTCTCTTTGAGAACAAAAAATGCTCTGTATCCACTATCATTTCTAACACACTTAAATTTTCCCAAGGCACGATAATTGTTATGGATTCGCACCTAGCCGATCTTATTAAGTATTTTGAGCTGCAGAGACCTGACTCGCGCTCTCACGCCTAGTTGGAATCTTTTTGTGTTTTATAGTCATTAACCTCCTATGAACCATTGAGTGAGGCTTCTTTTCAAGACCTCAGTCTCCAGACTGTGTTTCTACTTTCGCTCGCCTCAACGTGACGACGAAGTGACATTCATGCCTTATCTATTGAGACTGGCTGTCTCCGGTTTAATGGGAATTATGATTCGGTTTCCCTCCTTTGTCAACCAGGATTTTTAGCCAAAACTCAATTACCTTCCATAGCTCCACTACCAATGGAAATCCCCAGTCTCAGTTGAATCTGTGCTGCGGATGATACAGATAGGCTTTTATGTCCCGTGAGGGCACTCCATTTCTATCTTAATGCATCCAAAGGAGAAAGAAAGGGTAGGAAGCTTCTTTTCCTCCCTCTCAAGGGCTCCATAGACATTTCAGCAGCCACTATTTTACGATCGATTGCCACCACAATCAAAAGAGCGTACCAGTCTCTTACTGATCGAGACCTTTCCTTTATAAAACTTAAAGTCCATGAGATTCGAGCCGTTGCTACCTCATGGGCCTACCTTAATCACTCCTTATTGGAAGACATCATGAATGCAGCATTTTCGCTTTTCCATACTACCATTTCCTCCTTTTACCTCCGCTCGTTATCATAGCAAAGCGCAGGTATCTTTTCTCTGGGTCCAATCGTTACGGCACAACATGTGGCCCCGATAAATACCAACCTTCCATAACAAGGACCTCTCCCCAAATATTGAGTGTTTTTCATTTTCTTTGTTTTTTGATCAGTTTAACGGACCGTCAGCCAACCCTCCTTACTCACAAATTCAGCTAAACAATAACCATAGGTAAGCTATTGCTGCTATTAATATGTAGTCTTTTTCGAGGGGGGGGGGGCGGGGGGAATAATTTTAATTATGCAATAATTACCCATGGCTATTGTCAAATGCCCTCCTCCCACGCCGCTCTGATGTGCTGATGTAACAGCTGTCTTTGAAAAAGATGAGCTGGCTGTGCTTGTTTTGCACATAACCTAGCATGGGCAAACGAGCTGCAGGAGGAATTTCATCATACTGATAATTATTCACTCTAAGGCAGGATGTATGCACATCAAATGGACGGCATGTTTTTTTTTTCAGCACGACAAAGAAAGCTAACCAACAGCCATGAGTAAGTATTACCCCACCCCACCCACACCCCCAAAAAACAACTACATATTGGCAATTCATGGAATATGCATGAAACATTTATGACCTTTCGGCTCAGGGAAGAAACGATAGTCACTGCCTAGGGATTCGGTGAACCAAAAGAACTTTGTAAACATCGCCCAACAAAACCTTCGGACTTCCACAATTTTCATTGATAAATAGAAAAACAAATTGCTCGAGGACAAACAAGAATCTGTCATCGCCCAGGTCAAAGTTACCCCCACAACACACCATTTCAATACAAAAATCAGGAATCAAGGTATCTGGATTCGTTGGCAGCATCATAAGTAATAAACAAATAATGTGTTTAATCTTTTACTAAATGTATGATCACAAAGTTACATTCTTCACATATAACACTTATTTCATTACAAACTTCATTTCATACCAAGGATACAAAATTTAGATACCTGATTTCATTGAAATTCTAACTTGACAATTATAAGATAATTTTGAGCATGTTTTATTTCATAAATTTTTAGTTGGAGATTAGAGGAGACAAAATACAGAATGTAAAGGAGTAAAATGAAATCCAATGTCTTACAAAGTTGTTCTCCTTTAACGATGCAAACAGTGTAAATATTTATGAATATATGGTGGATGATGTTAAGTTTTAATGACAAAAAACTTAATTATTTAATAGTCAAAGTGAAGAGTCTCTTGGTTAAACATTAGGATTTTGCCAAGATGTATAAATCAGGAGGATGATGAAGGAGGGTTGCTAAAAGACGAAAAAAAGAAAAAAAAATAGAAGGAAGTTTAAAGGACAAATTTCAATTAAAATGTGTCAAACATTGTACAGAAAGTTGAGAAAATAGAGAGATAAGAAGGAGGTCAATGGAGAAGACTAAATATTTCGGGAGCAAAAGTGCGAGAATAAAAGTCAACAGTGGTTCCTTCTAGAGCAAGTCGATTGCGAATCATTTGGAACAGTGCGGGAAATTGCTGTTGCAGCTGTTCGTGACCCGTGGAAGTGCATGCGGTTAGTAAAATGTGCTCTGGTGTAAATCGTTTGAACATTTCCCTAAATTTACGAACGGCATCAAAAATACGAATGTGTACTTCATTCGGAAGCGTTGTATCACCATACATGAAGGTAGTTAAAATTAAATTACCATATGGTGTTAGGGATTGAAACAGTTCGATGTCTGCTTCGTGGTAAGAAACGCAAGAAAAACTAAATTTTGTGTACGTTCAACGCATTCACATCTACCAAGCTGGGATGCGATTATACTGTTTGTAAAGAAATGTTGATTAGGCAAATGCAATGTTCTAAATCAGATATGAAGAATTTTAAATTTCCTTCAACTCCAATAAAAGTGTCTGCAACAAAAGTGTCGCTGGCATTTACTATGCTTTTAAAGTTGCTAGTGGAGACTGTTTCACGAGTCTCAGTAGATAATGTATTCATTTTCGAATGGCCGAAATTCTAGTATATACTAACTGGAAAATGTGTACATTACTTTGGTCAGTGCAAGTAATATAACTAATAGTTTGTGGAATCAGTGATGTGAGATAGAGATGGCTTGAACTAGCTGTCATGTTTATACAAAAGTGTAAGCTTGTGTTTCTGTTGCCTGCATTCAATATGTTTCCATCCTGTATCTTGATATAGCGTTTCCATGGATACTTATTTGGTTGCATCAGTCACATTTCTGGCTGCCTCATTATGGATTTTTGCGAGTTCTCTTTTCTCGAGTACTACATCAAATTACCATATTCCAGAATTGGTCGTACAAAGGACGAAAATATAATTTATAGATTTCCTGTCAAGTTGGAAATTTAGACTACACACTACAATGATTCTTGACCATGACTTTTCCCTTGTATAGTTTATTTGTTGATGACATGAGCAATCATTTGAGAGTAAAATTCCAAGATGTTTGTATGCTTCAGTTTTTGGTTGAGCATACTGAGTGTTGGATGGAAGGGTTTTCAGTGAAATTAGTGGACTGCATAATACATTGATAAAGGGAAAACTCATCACATAGTGATTTCTTTTCTTGATTGGAGAGTGGATGTTGTGTAGCATAATGAAGTTAATGTCGCCTGTTACAATTATATCTCTAATCCAAGTATCAACAGCAAGGTATATCATTGAAGTATATGCGTTGTTGCATTTGGATGTCTATTTAATTTGCATGTAAGTGAAAGTTAACTCCATAAGCACTCAAAAGAATTTAGTTCAAGATCATGTCGCCTTTGGAAATGAAGCGGGTTTTTATTACATATATTATGGCACCACCGTGAGTATCACCTGTATGATGTTTCCTAACTTGGTTGTGGTAAACTCGGAGGGCAAGGTCACCAGAACAAGTGAAGGGTTAGGGTTAGGGTTAGGTTAGTTTCACTAAGTTTCAGTGAAGGCCAAAATACAAAATACCTGCAATTACTCGTACAATGTATCAAAGTTTAACAAAAGACTTTGAACATCACAACACGTAATGGAGAAGTGTTGTGAAATGTCAGGTAGTTTGCGAGAAGAAACTGATGAATAGGACGTGTGGTAGGAGGAACTACTTAATGCGGCTGTAGAATTTGATCCCGGATTAGGATTAATGTCACCGAATAGTATGAGTAAGTTCAACAAGCAGGTGCACAAAAACGCGCACAAGAAACAATGTGAAATTGATATTACTTAAAAAGGAAACTTATGATAGAGCACTTCTCGGGTTACCTATTAATTTGATCCTATACGAAGTCAGTAAGAACTTACGCACTTCAAACAAAATAGATGCAGTACGATCGTTGTTTGTTTGGATCATGAACATTATCAAACCGCCAAACTTGCTTTTCACAAATATACTTGGTTGTGCAGTACCTGTGTTATCACATATCCATTTCAGTTTGCTCCATAATGACGAGTAACACGGTAAGAAATAAAACTAAACAGAAGCAGAAAGCAAAAGAAGCAAAACAAAAACAAAAATGAGAGAGAAACCATGTGTTGAGAAAGGTCTTTTATCTGTAAATTGTGATTGGTGTGTCAGGCTCTTAAATGTAGTAGTAATGTCATTATAGCGTTGTAGAATAAACTACATACCATAGTATAACCTATCCATCTTGATGATTGTCGTTATGAATTTCACAGGGATCTTGTAATAAAGTATTGTTTAATGGTGCAAATTTGTCTAGAGATAATTTTGCTGTACATTCTGTCGGGATCAGCGTGACACGTAAAGATTAAGTTTGACGTATGGGTTTCACTCGCCAAAAATTGCTGACTGCGAGGGATGCAATTGGTCCTGTTTGGGGCGTGGATTTAATTTAAGAGTGCAATGTTAAGGCAAGGTCAATAGCGGTAAAATCACAAAAGTTGAGACAAATTAGGGATAGTTTTAGGAAGTCATAGGTCATTTTTGAAACAGTTGTCATTAAATAATATTTTTTAGAATAGCTATTAATAAAGGCGGACTAGAGAGGATTATTCTAACTTCTATGGGAATGAAAAAAATTGGAGGTTAAAATAGTAGTTAATATTTGCTAAGCTAAACGAGTGTATGTGTGTTCCCACACGGAATTCAGGGTTTTTAAATAATCTCCCTTTAGATATTTGTCAGTCCAAGTTTTTTTGCTGAGGGGGAAAGTCTGAGGGGCTCTGAGATCAGTAAAGAGTACACTTCTAGTTAAATAAATCCTTCAAGGGACAGGGGGTTTGGAAATTTTAGAGAACCGTATCCAGAGAAGAGACAGAGGGAATAATCTAATAATAAGTGAGAGAGGGCTTATGAAGGCAAGGTTAGTCTCAATTACATACAAAGTGCTCATTGATTTATGTTTCTAAATAATTGTTGAATTTATTCGTTCTAAATTCGTACTTCAGTTTTTCATTGAGTTTAGAAATAATCGTGCAGGATAAATTATTTATATATTGTAAGAATATCATACAATATTTCGTTTAATGAATGAGTTCGGATTCATTTGTTTTGTATGCAAATGAAATCATGTTGTGTAAGATTTCATGCATTTATTCTGTACAAATTGTGTGACTGTGTAAGTTATCTGTCTTCAATGATTTATTTTGTTTATGCTGAAGATCGACTTTTAAATGTCTGAAAGTTTATCTCAATGAATGGCTAATTAAGAAAGTAACGTAATTAAGACAAGGAGTGAAGTCCATTAATTCGCGTGTAATTAGATTGCGAATTCTGTTCAACCGAAAATCGAAGAATGTGTGTCGACAAGCATAGCTCAGCTGGTAAATTATAGCCACAGCGGGGCCCTAATAGTATCTGAGGGTTTAATTATGTGATGATCTCCGTTGGAATGCGAGACCAACTAGAAAGACCTAAATTCACGTTAACAGGATGTAAGCATGTATTGGGTTGCGCAATGACCACAGCTAGTTCTGTTGAATTTCAATAGACGAGATCAGACGCAGAGAGTGGGAATATTGGTTGATCCCAGGAGAAGAAAAACCTGACACTTATTTACGTTGGGTATTATTTGTTATATTTGAAGGAAAGTAACTCCATACCTGTATTGCACAGAGGAAAGAGCACACTCAGCATTCAAAAGGTTGATGACCCTGTTACGTATCGGCTCGTTCAAAGTAACACAAAGAAAGAGCGACTACAACAAGCTTTGTAAATTTTAACAAAAATAATTTATTTCCCTAGAAAAGACGGTGAAAAGGTACATAGATGAAACAAGACTTACGATTTACGAAGAAGATCCAAAAATTTGTTCTAAAGTTGTGAAAACACGTAAGTCCTGTGAATAAACAGTTCTAATTTGATATAGTTTGAATCTCAGTTCCGTTCCAAGATGGCGGATGATGACGTCAAACGAAGGCTAACACAAAATGTCCAGAATTTTCACTGTGAATCACAGTTTGTATTGTTCTGCTCCAATTTAGAAATAATTTCAACAAATGTCTTTGTCCAAAGCCAGTAGGGTTGTTCTCCAGGGAAAATAATTATTTAGAAAGTAGATGAAGTACAGCTACCACCTCTAACAATACACATGTTGTTCCTCGTACGAACGAACAGCTCTTTCCAGCACAGGAATACCTTTTCCTTAAGGTATTAGAAACTCTACAAGATGTTATGATGTGACTCTCAACTATGACTGACCATGACTATGACTACGACTGACCTTTCTTACAGATAACTAAGCATATAAAAGAAACTAATACGTCGTTTCATGTACACACGCACGGAGAACACGTGTGATTTTGCAATCCATCTGGACATTACGAAAGCCTGAACAAGTATCAGCCAATCATTTACATAGCTACTGCTGAATGTTTACTTGCGACGAATTTACTATCATACAAAGCTCGTGCTTACATGAGTCACATTTACGTTTTAAATAAATACGATGTTTCTAACAAACTATTAGACTCATGCAAACATAATCATCATAATAATAATAACTACATTTAATGATGTAAAAATGAAATAAAAATGAAACAAAGAATTAGAATTTAAATTTTAACACATATGTCATTTAACTACAGGGTCGTAACAACCCAAAGAGACGTGGAGAGAGGGGAGGAGAGACGGAAACGCCACGTATCACCAGCCATGGCTTGGAAAAGACCACTAGCATCAAGTGATGCTGACATGCCGACAATCTGAGTTCGATCAATCACTCGATCATATAATGAAATTTGTTTTAACGGTAGATCCTTATTCTTACCTGACATTTGGATGACTTCTGACTCGTTGGACTTGTACACAGATGCTTCTGCCTCAGTAGGATACGCTGCGGTCCTAGGCACACACTATTTCTATGGCATCTGGGGTCAGACATGTGCATATCAAAATATAACGCTTCTAGAATTCTACCCCATCGTTCTGGCAGTTCAGATCTGGGGTGAACACTTATCCAATAAATGTATCTATTTTCACACTGACAATCAAGCCTTAGTTGAAATCGCAAACAAGCAATCCTCTAAGGACACAACAATCATGCAATTCATTCGCACATTTGTACTCTCTTGCCTTAAATTAAATATCTTGTTCAAGGCAAAACATATACCTGGTGCACGTAACAAACTCGCCGATGCCCTTTCTCGCCAACAGGTTTCGAGTTTCCACACCATGGCTCCCTATGCGGACTCGCACCTTCACCGCATTCCGCTTCTTCCACCCTTGCCAAGCTAGAGAGTACGCTTGACCATTTGCTCAAAAGCATCCTTCACCCAGCTACACAAACCACATATAAGCGGGCTTGGACACTATATAAAGAGTTCACATCAAACACCTTTACTGAATTTTCTCTCCTAGTCAAAATAACTAATTTGGCCCTTTTCATAGCGCACTTAATCAACAAGAAATATGCAGTATCTTCGATATCCACTTTTGTTTCTGCAGTTGCCTATGTGCACAAACTCAACGGCTTCACAGACCCTTCGTCATCTTTCATTATTCAAAAACTGATTCAAACCATTCACAAAAGTAAATCTCATGATGTTCGTTTGCCAATTCACAAAGTTGTACTGGATAAGCTTAGAGTTTCGATAATGCATACCGTCTCAAACCATTTCAGGCGTACCATGTTTTCGGCCATATTTATTTTGGCTTTCCATGCCTTTCTCAGAATAGGAGAGATTACAGTGCAAGCGACTGCACATAAGAATGATAATTTGTTTCAATTATCTCAAGTCGTTGTTTCCCTCAAGCGTCTTACAATCACTTTTCGACATTTCAAACACGGTTCAGGACAACCATATATTTTGAATGTTGCTGCCCAACAAAATCCTGCTACATGTCCAATAGCTCATTTACAGGCATACCTGACGCTCAGGGGTAATATCCCAGGACCACTTTTCATGAACCGCAAAGGGCAACCAGTTTCTAAAGTAGAATTTAGTACAGAACTTAGAAGAGCACTTTGCTTTTGTGGCTTTAACTCTTACCATTTTAACTTCCATAGTTTTAGAATTGGAGCCGCCACTGAGGCGGCTAGACAAGGTTTAAGTGACAACCAGATAAGGTAATTAGGCCGCTGGAGATCAGATGCATTTAAGAAATACATAAGGTTTGGCAAAAGGGTCTCGGCTTTGTAACACTTCAGTCACTTTTTCTAAGATCGTCATTCTGCTGTGTGGGTTACTGTCTTTTTCAGGTCTCGTGGGTTTCGCAGACCTACATCCCTGGTCATCGACCGTGCTTTGCTGGGATGGCATACACTCGACCCGGACTAATCTGTGTCTACCTGCCGTTTCGACCGCCAGGAGCATATGAGGGTACTCTAACAGCTCCGGAAGACCAACAGCGCATTCAGGAAGTACGCGGATCCGTTTTAAAGTCTCTTCCCAATCCTTCATACAGGCTGGACATATCATAACTACCGGGACTATATGAGGGTGCTCTACTGCCTCGGCAATACAGCATTCCTCGGTTTCATATTGCTCAACATTGACTTTCTTTTCTTTGATGCTGGACATTTTTGTCCTTTGCTCCACCCACCTTTTGTGGCTGCCAGAAATGCAGCAATCTCTATTTGCTGTATTTCTGTTTATGGCGGTTGCAGCCTCAAAAAATTTATATTATACCGTATGTCTCATTGTTCAAACTGTTTAGACTTTGTCCAGATAGTTATGTTATGCTGTAAATACATAGCAAATTTTTGGTTCAATACATTACATTTATTTGAATACAAAGTCACGAAAGTGGCCAGCATCAAACACAAAGTTTGTCTTTCTTTTAATTATGTACCCATATGCTTTGACTTTGTAATTTTGTACGACTGACCTAACGAATTCTGTCTTTCACTCTCTGTCTTCCTTTTGACTCGATCAATGTCGTAAAGAGTAGGATGGTACATGCACATTTAATTTTACAATCTCAAATCAAACACGTTAGTAATAAAGAGACCAGTTTTCATACACTTTCTTTCTGACAATAACTTGCACCCCTCTTCTACATGCGTAAGAACACATCACATAAAACTATTTACTATCGCGTAAGGACATTTTTGGGAGGTGTGATTGGGTCTACAATTTCCCGCCAGATATTTCGCGTAACACGCTGTCAAGGGACAATACATTTAAAAAGTTTTGTATCACGTGTTCTGCCCAACCAATCGCAATGCTTTCGCACCGTTTGAGCGCGGAGCGATTCTCTCTGCTAAGGACTTTGGCGTCAGTTGAACCAATTTCCTTCTGGGGTGCAGACGTGTTGTCTTGTTTTATAAAAATTTTTCCCACCTCCACCCTATCATACCTCTCTGTATATAATGGTTATATGCTATCTTGTTGTTAGTCATATTTGTTTTTCTCCGTTTCTTCAGATTATAGGCGATTGCATCCGCAGTAATCTCTTACAAGGTTATACGGCTTCTACAGTCTAATTGTTTGTTAATGCCACATGTCTCAGTGTTTCAATTGTTATCACCGTTACTTGCTATAAATTTGTTCGATCATTTATATTGCTGTGAATACCTAAGTTTGGTTTTACTCTTCTCAGGATATAAAATTGATGTTTTCGCTTAGTTTCTATTCCACACTAAATTCCATGCGCGAGTACGTGAATGGCTGACATTTCAGTGTTCAAGAATGTAACGATGTGTTTGTAGTGCTCTACTTTCTTTATTTAAACCATCTTTCATGTATAAATCATAAGTATGTCTTATATTCATTTAATCAATGTGAATAAAAATAGAAACTCCAAAAGAGAACAATCAACTTATCAATGTGCAAAGGCGATTGTAATAGCAAAAAAAAAACAAAAACATTTTGTTGCGGATACACTCGGCAGGGATGTGAGTTCATTCACTAGGTCAATACACAGTTGTCCG
>JAECUM010012616.1:0-63493 GCA_016617855.1 Megalonaias nervosa | reverse complement strand
CCCGGTTTCTTCCTCCACCATTAATACTGGCCGCCATGTATAGCCTATCGTGTGCTGAAAAATGGCGTTAAGCCCCACATCAACAACAACAACAACGAGTGCATCAATGAACGATTTTCACGATGTTGTCATCTGCATCAGACATTACGAAAATAAGGATTAAAGAAATTAGCCTACGATTATTCAAAAATTTACAATAAAACTGTATAGCCCATGCCAGTTCAATCGGAGATTTTTTTGTGCTGTGCCAGCTTCATTTTACGAATTAAATTGAATCTTCTGGAACTAAGCGAGCCAACAGATATCAAATCGCTCGATAGATGATAAACAAAATTGACAAATCTAAATACAACCCTTTCTAAATCACCAGCCAAACTCGTGAGTTGAAAAGAACGTGGTTATATGTATAGCGTTTCTATATAATTTCCATATGTTATCAACCTTTATAAAGAAATGCGTGTACACTCAAGTATCGAGAATTAGGGACCGACTATTTCATATTCAGACAAAGATAGTTTTCTTCCTTCATCTCAAAATAAAAAATTCCAACATAATATGACTGATTTAGGATGTTACAAATCGGAGCGAGAGTACATTTTTAAAGCTATTTGGGGGTCAATTTTTTCCCCCAAAACATAGAACCCTCAGAACAGTAAATGGTCGGTACCTGATGTTACTGATATTTTGCTTCAGTAACATAATGATGATGAAGCTGGTTATGACGATAATAATGATGATGCTTGCCCAATCATAAGAAGAATGAAAACGGAAATTTCATCATGCAAAGCAGTGAAAATTAGGCTCGGAAATGTTTGGCTACATCATGACGAAAACAAAAGAGCTAATACCGTTCCAAGCGACACACCAGTGCAGAGACCCGTGATGGCCTTAGCGAGAATATAATTCGTATACATTGGATATTGGAATGTAGATGTGTGCAATTTGCAGGAATTTGAAAGTGCTTCACGCAAGGATGCTTTCTTTCAAATTTCGTCAAATAATGTTGGACTTTGCTAAAGAGGTCTTTCAGGGTGTTTTTCTATGTTTTAGTAACCGCGACGGCGGGTTGGCATCCTTTGTACAAATCCAAAAGGCCTTTTATGTCAAAATTCTCTCTCACTCCTGTGACTTTTGAGACAAATTTGACAATAGCAAACGTTGACAGATGATGGACTCAGGGCCATAAAATAAGCACACACACACACACACACACACACACACACACACACACACACATGCGTATATATATATATATATATATATATATATATATATATATATATAGAGAGAGAGAGAGAGAGAGAGAGAGAGAGAGAGAGAGAGAGAGATTGTGTGTGACACTTGATTACAATAATATTTACAACAACAATATATAATCCTTTTGATTACAATAATATTTACAACAACAATATATAATCCTATCTGCCGGAGTCATATGCGGCAGGAGATCTGGGTCTACGATGCTGTCACAAACTAAGTATAATGCATTAACAAAGACTGTCTTACAAAAACTAAATATAATGCATTAACAAAGACTGTCTTACAAACTAATTATAATGCATTAACAAAGACTGTCTTACAAACTAATTATAATGCATTAACAAAGACTGTCTTACAAACTAAGTATAATGCATTAACAATGACTGTCTTACAAACAAAGTATAATACATTAACAAAGACTGTCTTACAAACTAAGTATAGTGCATTAACAAAGACTGTCTTGCAAACTAAGTATAATGCATTAACAAAGACTGTACTTAATTTCCACTTCGCTGGATTTAACATGACGCTTGGACGATGATAAATACATTGGCTGGAAGGGATACTAGATACCGAATATCTATGCCAGATAAATAAACTTCAATAAATAGACCCTGATTTACGGTCGCATGATGCGGTGATCAGGGTCTATGTTGGATGTTACTGGTTAGACCCAACAGACTGCATAGACCTTGGAACTGCCAGCGCATGATGCGACGGCAGATCTCGGTTTACGCAGTTTGCAGCTGGATTCGACTTTTACGCGAATGCATATGCTACTATTTACAGATATAACATTATTAGATAGAGTTATGTTTGTTTGACAGTTTACAAGTAATGACTTCCTTGTTCCTGTCATCAAAACAAAACACACAAAAAGCATTTTATTACACTCACCTTTTCTTGGCTTAGAAATGTTATTAAGTACAAGTCACGGATTACCAAGATACCCAAGTGAGGCAGAATTTTTATCAAATGCCTAGAATGACTCGCTAACATAATTACATAGCAAACCCATATCATTCATCTTTTTTCTAAACATTATGATTATCTTTGCAAGAATTATTTTCTAATTTTCTTCTTTCATTTTACTCTGTTTTGACAATATTGTTATATTCTCTTCTTTATGGATTTATTGTTTGAAACTTGCATTGACGCCATCCATGTTTGGTTGTAATAGGAAGCATTCAGTATAAGAGAAAGATATTGCTATGCTCTGGAAACTTGAAGCCCCGTTTTTATGGACGGGGATTACCGCCATAATTATATGCGTGAATTTTCTAATCTTCTTTGATGCATTCTTGTATATGGCTGCTTGAAAGTACTTCTTTCATAATTCTATCCTTCTTTCAAAATTCTATCCATGTATATTGTATTGTATGTTGAAGATTTCAAGTGCTACTTTCCTTCTGCATTATTGTAAATGGCTGCTTGCAAGTGCTACATTCATAATTCTAGTCATGAATTCTCTATTCTTCCTTGATGCAAGCTGTAAATAGCTGCTTGCAAGTGCTTAGATCTACTTTCCTTCTGCGTCATTGTATCTTGCAGTTTGCCAGCTACGAAATGATTCTATAGTTTGTTGATGGAATAGCTATTTTACTTATTACAAGTGTTGTATATTCTTTTTGTAAACTCTCCATATTACAAGTACATGATTCCAACTGCTGTTTTCATACAGATTTGGCCTTGCAACAATGTAACTGCTAAGTTTTATCAGTATCGTCTCTATTGTCCAACTCGTGTCGCCATCTGTTGTCATAATGGCATGCTAGAGATTAGCATGGCATTATGACAACAAAGGGCGCTCTAAATTTCTAAAGTTTTTACTTTATCAGAAATAATTAATGCTCCCCACTGAACTTTACAGCACTCATTTTGTGTCGATAAACATTGTAAGTCTTTCAGTCCCTTTTTTTTAAGGTGTAAGTTAGCAACTAAGTTTTTATCGTTCTCTAAAACCACGTGCTTTCTCGAAGATCTTAGTGATTTAAAGCACCTTATGAAAACAAAAATGCCTGCACGGCAGCAGGGTGGTTCCTCTTCTTCAATCCCAGTTTTGGTGCACTTAAGTATTTACTTTCACCCATTAAGAAATCTACTTCTTAGTGATATCTCTCATTACTTTGGAAACATCAGTTATTTTAGCAAAGTTAGGATCAGAAACGACAATGATATATTCCCTCATACTCTTCTTAACGAGCTTTTATCAGAGAGCTCCTGGTTGTAAGGATCGTATTGTACGTCACCCATTTTGACGCACCTCACACATGTCTATCGTTTCTGTGATGCTATTGTACTAGGCCGATAAATCAGCCCTTCACCCGCGATGATATTGATATCATCCATCAGTATCAATACAGATTTGGGGGGTTGATTTATCGGACTACTAGTGTACGTAAGCTCCGGCGAAAATAATATATTTCAAAGCAACATCAATATCACATAAAAAAAACAGCTTATAGGTAAAATGACATTAAATATTAAGCATTCCTTAAGGTTTTCTTATTCTTATTACAATCTTCATTTTGGAACATAGTTTGTCGCAAAAGCCGAAATAATCAAATTGTGGAAAATCATGTTCGTATCAAGATAAAAATGTTTACTTGCGATTAGAAGTATTAGATTTAGTGTACGATTGTTTTCCAATACTTAATTTACATTGTTAATGTACAGAACCTCAACCTTTGAATATATTTATAAAACAAATTTTAAAAAAAGATCCAGCTTTAAAACTGGTTTGCAATCAGAGACAAAAGACATAATGTTACAGGAGATTTTACTTTTATTTATTGTAACTCTTGCCATTATCAAACCAATTAAAATAATAAATTAGTTCAAGAATTTTACAATTATAAATATAGCACCCTTGGGTTTTAATTGTTCAGCTGCTCTCTGTCACATTAAAGATTTTGAAAAAAAATTTAAAGAATTTTTGAAATATGAATGTAGTGACACATGAATCCGACTTATTAAGTGTGCTGCTCTTTCCAGTATAAAAGTATTTTAGTGGATTATCTATGATGAGAGAGAGAGAGAGAGAGAGAGAGTGCACCCAAACTGCATATTTCATTAAATTATTGTAATTTTATACATTGTATCCTAGGTAGATGAGGGTGATTTGGGACAATCTTAGGGTCTTTCCTTCCACAAGAGAAAAAACTCTACTGATCTTACTCAATAATTATACATGGTAGAATTTTACTGATCACTGTCTTTTTATTTGGTTTGATTTTATTTAATTGCCTACATGTATCTTGGGTAGTTGAGGGTGTTTTGGGACATCCTTTTGCTGTTTTGGGGTAGTCATGGGGTCTTTCGGTTGGTGATGATCACCAGCATGGGGAAAAAACTCTCCTAATCATGCTCGATAATTATACAATGCAGGATTTTACTGATCAATGTCTTTTTTAAGGTTTGATTCAATATAACTGTATACATGTATCTTGGGTAGGTGAGAGTGTTTTCGGACAGTCTTGTGCTAGCCCCATGACTTTCAGGGTGATAGGCAGAAAAATTAAAGTGTTGGATGTCTAATTCATGCATAAATTGTTGGAAATAATCAAACATAAAAATTGCTGGACAGATTTAGGGAGGCAAACAAGTGTTAAAAAATTGCCTAAACTTTTAGAAAAGTTTTTGCTTTAATACTTTTCAAAGGAATAGCCTATGGAAATCTTGAAGACTCACAAATTATGGTCAGCAAATATTGGTTGGGTGACTTGATATTAGGTAAGGACCGACAGTCTACCATTTTTCTGCTAAATGACTTGTCAAATGGTCAAACGCAGGAATAGGTTGCAGATGTGCCTTAGATATCTTCTGATTGGGATTTTCTGCCATTTGACAAGTGCGACAAAATCTATGGTACTTATAAACATCACTTTTAATTTTCGGCCCATAAAAATGATTCAGGAGCTTGTGATAAGTCTTATCGACACCAAAATGACCAACTTAAGGAGTTTTATGGGTTAGACTATGAATTTCCTTTCTATAGACGTTCGAACAACAGTTTGATCGCTCACTGACGACTCATCATCAGCAGGTACATCAGGTGGTCTTCATTTTCTCATAATGACCCCATTTTTCACAAAGTAACAAACTGATAATTGTGTGACTTCAGTTTCTGAAACCCAGTCTTGTGTCTTCTCTGAGGAATAGTACATGGGGGCCTGTAACTCACATTTAAATATCTTGCATGCTGATAAAGTAGCTATTACTTTCTGCTTCCTGCAGTCAGAAATTGGCTAGTCGTTTCTATTATTCTGTGAAGAAGCTAACTTATGAATCTCTCTCTCTCTCTCTCTCTCTCTCTCTCGGTAAGGGTGCAAATTTCTGTCTATCTATAAAGAGCACATTAATTTGGGCAGGTGAACGATTAATTAGAGTTATGGTGGTAGGTGCATGTTTAAATCGCTATGCTGCAAGGATTTGTAATGCTTGTGTCGCGAGAGTAACCGATTCTTAATTAAGCCTTCGTTTATTTAACAGTCAGACAGACTGGAAGAAAAGGGTTAGCTTCGATCTTTTTATCGGAAATGTCAGATTTGAAATTTGCCAGAATCAGGTATTAGGAAATCTAGAGGTCAGACGGACTGCAATTTTGGCGCCTAGTTATAAAAGGGAGATATATTTAATCCGGATTGGTTACACTAAATAAGGGGCGTGGTTCCCACACGAAATTTCTTGGTTTTAATATGTCCCATTGCAAAATTTAGTCAGTATACGTTTTTCTGCAAGAGAAAAATATTGGAGACTCCGAGTTTGAATTTAGAAGAAATTCTCTAGTAAAACAATTATCCAAGGAACCGGATTGCTGGAAAGTCGACGGTCACAATTTTGGCGGTAGAAGCGAGCAAAGCTTGAAAGCACAAGGTATTTGCGCCAATCTCATGTAATCCGTTGATACCAATATAGCGATTTGTTTGATTTATTTGCTTATATTTACATGAATTTATTTGTTTAAATTCGTAGATAAATTTTCTTGGTATGAGTACAACTGTGTTGAGTTCTTCTATCTGAATTGGTACAATGATCTTCTTTATATAAGTTTGACGAATTGTTTGAATGTGTCGTCTTGATTGTTATAGGAAAATAGGTATTCTAAGAATTTCACGCCTTACCTTAGTTGATATGAGTTACGAGAATCCATGTGAATTCACCGACCTTAGATGATTTCATGTATGGTAAAGACTTGAGTGCATATCGACTGAAATTAACGTTGTTAAGCCATGAAGTGAGATTTCATATATGCTAAAGACTTGAATGTGTGTATTCGCTGGAAATAACGTAGTTAAGCCATATAATGACTTTCATTCATTCATTTGTGTAATTGAGACGAGAACGAAACTGCTATGTTTCGTGTGATGTTAATGTGAGTCAGGTTTTAAAAAAAAAGCCGCTAGGAAGTACATTAATCTTATGAAACTAGGTTTGTTTATGGTCTGCCATGTTTGGCTTGACCAGATAGCCTTTGGTATTTGTTTGAATTCCGATAGGACGATATCTGACATAACGAGAGGGAAGCAATGATCTATTCCCAGTAGGATATCTGACAGGAAATTTAGGTTGCTTCTCTGTTTATTTTGGAAGGGGAAATAGCTCCACTGACGTATCCACGTACCTACTTATCCAAGTGTCTACGTATCTACGTACTTACGTATCCACCTACCCAGACAAAGTTCGATGGCCGAAAGAGGCGAGACAATAGAGAGTTTGAAGCAGAAACAAATGGAAAGGACCAAGAAGAACAGACACAGTGAAGTTGGAATGAACCGGAAATAAGCAGGTTATGAAGTTGTACAAGGCAATGACTTTGACTGTTCACTCGATTCTATGATGAACCAATATTCTATCATTTAAAACAGATCGGCTATTTATATGAGTATATTTGTGTTTGAAATTCGGTTAATGAATTATTTAAAAAAGAAGTGTATCTTCCTAATGTAATGCATTATCACGGTTGTTTATGTAATTGATTAAATTGTTATTTTTCATGTACGAGGGCTCGTGTCATTCTGTTTTATATATCTGCTCAGATCTCTATCTATTCCACCTATAAGTTTCACACTTTATATTAATATTTACTTGATCCGGGCAATAACACCGAAGGCGATCACCCTCTAGATAACGATAACCCAATAAAGCGGACACCTTGTAAGAATAAACAATCCGTCAATCAACCCACCAACAACAACCACCACCCCCAACACTCTCTGTTGAATGATTAAGTCATTTAAATTATGGAATTTACTTTATCCATTGTTCCGAGGAACATATATTAGGGATAACAGGCCCAAATTAAAATTTCATTTCAGGTTCATAAATAGTTATGTAAAGGTCAAAGCATCAGAAATAACAAATTAGCAAATAAAATATAATCCTTTTCATGGTTTTTTGCTCATAGAAAGTGCAAACAACTTATTTCATTGCCCGAAACAAAATAAATTCTCCAGAAAGTGAGCATTTTTGTACGGTCTATATATTGAACAGAAATCCAGTAATGGAATGTTTGTTGGGGTTAATTCTTGAACAGTCACTAGGGAATATAACCTGTCCGTTCCTGAGACATAATTTACAAATGTATGTGGTATACAAAAGGAAATGTGTCTCGGCCAATCCAGAATTTACAGTTTTAATTCCTCAGATATTGCAATTATGAGTATATGTCCAATCCAAACTCAAGTTGTGTGAAAAGTTTGTTTTTATTCATGTTTTATTCACGTGAAAGTGAAAAACAAAAGGGATTGGGAAATAAATCTATAAGAACGATGTAACAAGACAATCCAGGAATTTTATTTCTTATAATTGCCTACCTGTATGATAATTTTTGTTTTAGACTAATTCATCTAACAATATTGGTTTTATGAATGCCGGTTTACATTAAATATTTATTTTTCTCTAATATTTCCTGTGAAAAGTTAAACACAGAACTGTATATAGTTTCAATTTATTTAGTTTGCTTTATTACATAGTTGTATTGTGCAGATATTTTTTGCATCATGACAATATTAACTTATATTATAAAGAGGATAAAATAATGAAAAAATCACAGACAAATGAAGACATTTATGCCGGGGTGGGGTGGATACTACAACAGCCTGAGCTGTGAGTAGCCTTAAAAATTTTAAGTTTTTTTTAAAATTATGTGGGGGGGGGAGGTGTCTTATTCTTCTAACAGATAACAATCACACATGTTGAAGATACATGAAAAAATTTGTATTAATCTTTTTAACTACTATATTAACTTCATATCCAAACGTATCAAGCAAGTTTGGTACTGTATTGTAGCGGTAGTAATAAAACTGAGCTGGTTACTGATAGTGGTAGTAACATTATTTATATTCAATATATTATATTTTCTATAATTGCTTCCAAAGGATTATGATGTTTTATCAGTGAAGTTCCTTACAATCGATCATCTTATCTGTACTATAAATATCGCTTCATATACGGATGAATACGATTTTAAATAATAAAAAACGTAGTTTCCAGTTTTATATCTGTGGAAATAAAGCATCTCATAATTGTAAAGAAATGTTCTTTATGTTTATGTTATGAAAAGTTTGTTATCATATCATAACCTTCTTCTCATTCCCTGCTACGAGAAGGAAATACTAGAATCTTTAAGAGATGCCTTGGCTCTTGATCAGAGAGAAAGAGAGAAGAAAGTTCTGCTCTCTTAAAGATAAGGTGTCACGCATAACGGTGTAGATACGGCTACATCTGGGGAATGGCAATGCGAAGGTACGGGATCGTTGTAAGAAGATAGACGGAGTCTCTGATTCTGGGACTAACGAACTTTATTGATATGGATAGATATATATTGCTACATTCCAGAGATAAAACTTATAGAACCTTTATATTGAAAAATACATAAAATACATATTGAATACTTTTCCTTCGATCTTACCAACTTCATACGTTTGTGTAATTTCTGCATTTTAGAATATAATACAAAAACTTAGATATCGCTTGAATTCAAAGAGCATAAAATTCAATAGTTGCGATTAATGCAACAATCATTTTAAAGAAATATATTTTACTCAGTTAGAATACCGATTTGGAATAGATTACTAAACATTATTCTTTATTACTTAAAGAATATTGTATTCCCAAATTAAATCTTAGACATGAAGGTGGTAGCGAATTCATCTTTTCACCATAATAATTATCACAAATACAAATAAATATAAATTCTTAAAAACAATTAAATATTCCATTACATTATAATATCAAAATAAAAAAAGAACTCACAAGAATATCGCAAAACTAAGAAGGTTACAACAGAAATCTTTAACTTAAAGGTACTTATTCTTTAAGAAATTTACGAACACAAACGATTCTTACCTGTAAGAAGATAGACGGAGTCTCTGATTCTGGGACTAACGAACTGAAGATACAGCGGCTCGGCGCATTATTTATACTGGTTCAAAATATCCTGGCCATATTTGGTAAAGATTTGGGTACCAAGTGTATCATGCCAGTATCATGCCAGTACCGCGTGTATTTGTCCCAAACCAGAAAGAGGATCCAGTCTATCCTGATAGAAGCAAATGTGTTCCTTACGTCATAATCCGCCTAATCACCATTCCATTCGTCTCATGAACGGTTGAACTCTAGCTTACCAAGTCAGAAAGAACGTTAGGAATTTTGGCACGGAGCGTTGTTTTGCTGAGTTAGCATGCACATGTACAACACGGGAGGGAGAATTTGCAGTTGTTTGTAAAGGTGTAATCTCCATCAAGATAGAATATAGTAAATATAGTTAATCTCCATATATTTTAGTGGAAATTACTCCCAATATAATTTAATGAAAAATTAGTCCAATGAAAAATTAGTTTTAATACATTTTAGAGAGAATTTCAATGTTATTATTTTTACTCAAAAATTCTATCCTTATAATACCTTCCGGGTCATTTGAGCCGAGTCCTCGAGGCTCGATAAAGAGAAAAATTACATTCATACAAAGAAGGTGAAGTTATTAAAAATCAAAAATACAATGCATTGTTAAAATAGTTGATAAATTTCAAAAAAACACAATGAAAAATCATTGTGGTACATTCTGTGGAGTTCAAATAAAAAACACAATGAGAAAAACACTGTATAATATTCAGTTAGATACAAAATACAATAAAAAGAACACTGCAAAATTTTTATTAATATTCAAAAGAATACAATGAAAAGTACATTTTATAATATTTAGTAAAATTCAAAAATGCAATGAAAACTACACTTTACAATATTTAATAAAATTCAAAAGTACACTGAAAATAGTCGGGCACGACATTAATAAAGAAACTGAGATAATTTTGCAATAGCCAAAAGGTTGCAAAATATTCAAGAAAATTCTACACAATATACTCTATGACTGGTCCGGTTAGACAGTTGTGAAGTTAATATCAGCATGTTCTTGTTTTCTTTAGTTTTCTTTTTATATATTAGTTTGCTATTTTTTTGTTATTATTTTTTTATTTTTTGTATAACATCAGCAGAACATATTTATTGGTGACTACGGTTATGATTTTGCTTCAACGAGTGTGGTGAAAAAGAACTCTCATTGTTCTGGATAGTACTAGTAAGCCGATATTGAGTTTATCTTCGTATTGCATACATAATATCAACAAAGAAATATCAGAAACATTGAAGTAAAAAATGTTTGCTTAGAGAATCTTATAAGAATCTAGTATTAATCAAGAGTAATGAAAGTGAAAATTTTGGTGTTGTGTTAGTCCTACTCTAATAACCATAACATCTGTTCTCTTGCAATCAAACCTTGACCTGTGTGTGTATGAACTAGAAATTGCATTTAATCTAACCTAGGAGCAATAAGTGAAAATATTAAAATCGTAAAATTGATTTGACATGGTCTAGTGCATCATTAAAATCGTAAAACTGGGCGTGTATTACTGACGTTACTTGTGACGTGTGAAAGAGAATGTATCGCCGTTATCGTTTCAACAAATCTGACTCAGAAGCTAGTCGTATGCAGGGCAATAGCTGCTCAAAAACTCGGTGTCGAGCAATCGCTCCGACACTTTGACTATTTTACATATATAATGAACAACACGACAACATCGATTGATGTTGCCTAACCAGGGAAGGAAGCACCTCTTCTGACTGGTTTGAAGGCATTAGAGCCGTACTATGGCGTTATTGCCGATACAGATTCATATGATTTCATATGAAAACGTGAGAGCAAAACCTCAATAACATTATCGAACACCATTGGACTACAAAATAAACAACATCTGCATCAATATGTTTGAGACGGCTTGGCGGAATTACAAATCTCTCTAAGATAGGTAAATACGGTACAACTTGTTATACGTGTTGGTAGCGAAACGTATATACGGATGTTTCAAATTTCAGTACGAACAGGTTTGATGTAAATGCTTAGTGTATGGAATGCAAGTTAAAGTCAGTAGGTTCATTCACACTCTCTACAGTAGAAATCTTAGCAACTGTGACGTATATTACTGCTGTAGGTAAAAAAAAGTTATTGTTACTGAATGAAAAATTAAATATAGCATAAATTAGATTAGTTTTTTGGAAATAGTTTGAAATTAACACACTAACTTTGCAATTTGTATTTCAAAAAAGACAACAAAATAAGATATAGCAAAAACAAACCTTTGTGAGAATTATCACAATCCAGAAATATTCTTCCTATGAAACGAATTAGATATTAAATAGCAAACAATACACGTATTGTCTGTAATACTGAAAGAGTTCAGATTGTAAAAGTTAAAGTCATTTTCACTGGAAAGGAAACTGTCAATGCTGCTGTCGTTGATCTGGGGCCTGGCGGAGATGTCGCTGTTGGACCCATGGAAATCTCTGTTTATGGCACGGATAGATGTATTTCAGCCTGGGTTGTAGATAGCTCGAATTCGGGGCTGGACTAGGTACTGTATGCATTCGGGATGTCGTAATTTCAGGTGTTACTCCAAGAAGAATTCTCACCGGCGATGTATGCATTTTTTTTTGCTGAAAATCCTCTCAGTTGTAATGAGTTCGTTCCCCTTGTGATGTTCCTGATGCTGATGTTTCAGAACAGACCCTTCTTGTGGGCGAAAAGTACGAAAATCACAGAAGAGTTGTCCAATCGTTGCTGAGTGACACCTTTTCTCTTGATATTCGTCTATCATTCTTTTGTTCATTCTCCACCAGTTTTTACGAAAAATGTATTTCGTAAACTCTTAGCAATGCTCTGTTCCATGGCCAGAAAGAAAGAGAGAGAGAGAGAAGAGAGGAATTCAGTCTCTCTTAAAGAAGGTGTCACTCATAACGGTGTAGATACGGCTACATCTGGGGAAGCTTGGCAATGCAAGAGGTACGGGATGCTGTAAGAAGATAGACGGAGTCTCTAATTCTGGGACTAACGAACTTTATTGCTATAGATAGATATATAATGCTACATTCTAGAGATACAACTTGTGAAACCTTTATATTGAAAAATACATACAATACATATTGAATACTTTTTCTTCGATCTTACCAACTTCATACACTTGTGTAATTTCTGCATTTTAGAACATAATACAAATAATTAGATATCGCTTGAATTCAAAGAGCATAAAATTCAATAGTTGCGATTAATGCAACAATCATTTTAAAGAAATATATTTTACTCAATTTAAATTAGAATACCGACTTGGAATAGATTACTAAACATTATTCTTTATTACTTAAAGAATATTTTATTCCCAAATTAAATCTTAGCATGAAGTTGGTACCGAATTCATCTTTTCACCATAATACAAATACAAATGAATATAAATTCTTAAAAACAATTAAACATTCCATTACATTATGATATTAAAATAAAAAGAGAACTCACAAGAATATTGCAAACTACGAAAGTTACCACAGAAATCTTTAACTTTTAAAGGTACTTATTCATTAAGAAATTTACGAACACAAACGATTCTTACCTGTAAGAAGATAGACGGAGTCTCTAATTCTGGGACTAACGAACTGAAAATACAAGCGGCTGGCGCATTATTTATACTGGTTCAAGATACCTTTGGCCATTGAGTACCAAATGTATCATATTAGGACCATGCCGGCACCGCATGCACCTGTCCCAAACCAGAAAGAGCTCCAGTCTATCGTGACAGAAGTGAATGTGTTCCATCTGCCTCCAGTCCATCTTGATGGGATCGAATGTGTTCTATCTGCCTAATCAGCATTATATTGGTTGAACCCTAGCTTACTAAGTCAGACAGAACGTTAAGAATTTTTTTGCCACTGAGTGTTATTTGCTGAGTTAGCATACACATGTATAATACAGGAGAGAAGATTTGTACTTGTAATCTTTATCAAAATAGAATATAGTTCTAGTAAATAAAGTTAATCTCCATACATTTTAGTGGAAATTACTCCCAATATAATTTAATGAAAAATTGATCCAATGAAAAATTAAATTTAATACAATTTAGAGAGAATTTCAATGTTATTATTTTTACTCAAAAATTCTATCCTAACAGACAGTCATTTTGGTGTCACCCCCTCTGATGGTGTCACACGGTGCGGTCCTCACCCTCCGCACCCCCTAGTGACGCCAATGATTCCGATTCTATCTTCAGAAGTGACATTATGTTGCTGTGATGTAATGTGTATATTTTGACCCGATTTTCTACCAATTATGATATGGTTAAGTTTGCATTGAGGATCAGTCGGATTATCCTCGGCCTTTTCCGTCAAGTCTAGAAAGAAACCATTGATGTAATTTGCTGCTATTGAGAACTAATTGCAACTGCTTTTGTTCACGTAACACTATATAGCGACAGTAGGAGACAAAGTCACAATCTGCGCATTGTCGGCCTTTCCTGTCGCAACATATCTGGTGCACTCCGTCGAAAATTATTTCTCGACAGAAATGGCTCAGTGATGTTCCGATGGAATAGGAATATTTCCCTTCCATTAGTATAACGATCATGAAAGTTATGTTTCACCACAATTCCAAGAGAGGTTTTCGGGGAAACACCTCAGAGCTAACAGTCGATAGTTTGTGACAATCTTTGTCGAAGTGAAATGAGCTGTGTCACTTAATGGTGTAAGTTCGGAATAGTAGGCCGCTAGGATTTCTGTGTTCGATACCATCTGTAACGACAAGAAGAGAACTCAGGATTGCAGACTCAATTATGCTTTATCAAATACAAAAACTTTACCTATCTAAACTGATATATGAAACCAACATGAAATTAATCTACTTAACTAAGAACAACCAACTTCATATTTTTCTAGAATTCATAGATCTGAAATATCACAAAATTTGGAAATAATTAAATAATGCATAACCCCCAAACGGAAAATAGTATTTCTTATTAAAACTCAAATCATTGTGCAAGAATTCATACCAATGCACGATTCTGAATATCAGATTATAATGCCAAAAATTCATGGTTTATAACTTTTAATGTGTAGAGAATTCATATCCAGTTATGATTATCGTAGGTTATGTAGTTGGCAGAGAAATACTTTTGCAATAATAAAGGTCAAACCATAATCATAGAAATATTGACAAAATTAATATATATATGCAAATTTCTAACAAATATCAAACCATCCATTACACTGTATATTATTTTTCAATTCCACAAATATAAAATTGAAACGATGGCTACGGAGTTTTCAGACATTTATCATTATTATGATGACTCAAATTCATGAATTTACCAAGATTACGATGATTTCACACTTGTAACGGGGAAAAGAGAACTCTCAGGATTGCAAACACAATGATGCCCGAGTCTTCCCCCCTCCCCCCAAGAGCAGCTTACATATAAGTCTCTGTAGGGAATATGCTGATCCTTACCAAATGTAGCTGCAACGAAGCGACGACTAGAGTAACTCTTGGTAGTAGACAAGATGACATTAATCAGTACTTTCCTAAGCTAGAAAACAGGTCGTTCATCCTCAGACTTAAAATCTTTATTTCTCCTACACAGTTGGAAACTTATATTGCAATCGACGGACTACGTGACAGAGGTCTATCAAAACAATCCAGCTGACAACATAAATTGTAATATATCGATGATGTATCATAAAAAAAAACAACTTCTTAGTTGCCGGTATATTCTTAGAGATAGATTCCACTGTCAATGATTCGTCTTGAAGCACCAGTTTAATTTTAGTCTTCAAAATCTCAAGACGAACTGTTGCTACTTCCACCAAACTTGCCTTACTTTGTAAAACTGTTTTTTTTTTTTTTTTTTTTTTTTTTTTCCGAAACAACAGTCCCATTTTTCCACAATAAAAATGTTTTCCTTTCTTCAGTTGGTATTAGTTGTCCCCTTATTACATGAGATTTCATGGCGTACACCTTTTTCCTTCAAGTCGTCTAATTCGTACTTCAAATGTATCATAGATTTTTGAAGCTTAAAAGTTTTCGCCAGCACTTTGTCAAGATCACTATTGTTTTTTTCTGTATCAGTCATGCTTTTGAGTTTCAACAATAAATGCAATCCCCGTGTTTATACTTTGCTTTTGCGAAGGCCTCTAACTAAACGACCTAATTGATAGCATCGTTTTGATGTGCTGGTCTTGCCAGCTTAATTCTGAGTCGACAAGATCGTCTATGAAGTACCATTTTGCCAGTGTTCTCCTTAGATCAGAGAGAGAGCGTGAGGATAAGCTAAATTTGTCAGTGTGATGTTTATTGTCCAAGCACAGGCAAAGATTCTGTTGCTTTTATTGTCGTTCACGCAGATGCGTTCTGTATAGTTACATTTGAGCTGGTAGCGACAACAGCTCAATTATAGCTGTAAATGAATGTTCACAAGTCCTTGGCGTTTACTGGACACGTTAACTAACACCAGCAAAAGCCAAAGGAACAACTACCTTGTAACTATTCCAGCTGAACCCAAACCAGTTGCCGAAACACCTGATATACCACGAGATGTATAAATTTTTCATTAAAAGGAAACGAAGCTTGCCGAGTTTCCTTTTAATGAAAAATTTATACAACGAGTGGTATGTCATTGATACAGCGTACATATATTATACATATATTTTATTTATATCACATACAAATACATATATTTGCCCGTTGAACGTAGTTGAGATTTACTCCAGGCAACTATGCGTTGACCGAGTGAATGAACTCCTCACATCCCCGAGTGTGTCCGCTACAAAATGTAGTTCTATGCATTTTGTGGCTATTCACAATCACCTTTGCATATTGGTAAGTTGATTGTTTTCTTTTTTTAGTTTCTATTTTTCTTCACATTGATTAAATCAATATTATACATACCTATGATTTAAACATGAAAGATGGTTTTAATGATGAAAGTAGAGCACTACAAACACATGGTTAGCTATGCCATTAACATGAACGCTGCCATTCACGTACCGGCGCATGGAAATTAATGTGGAATAGAAACTAAGCGAAATGACGAACCAAGAAGAGGTAATTAAAATATCTTAATATATTTACAGTTGATCTAAGTCATTCTTCTGCTTTAGTATCAGTACCACCGACCATAAACTCTCTGTTTGTCTGTCTGTCTGTCCCTTTTTCTCTCTCTCGTCCTTTGGTCGGCTTGACTTAACTTTTACCATCATTCATAAGTCCAGAGATATCGTGGGATGACACAAACGAAAATCCTCTACGTTCGTCATTTCATAGATTTCAGCCGGTATCTTGCTAAGATGGTCCAGAGAGAGAGAGAGAGAGAGAGAGAGAGAGAGAGAGAGAGAGAGAGAGAGAGAGAGAGAGAGAGAGAGAGAGAGAGAGAGAGAGAGAGAGAGCTAGCTTTGGACATTTTCATATTTAATTAATAATAATCGATTTTTAGAACATTATTGTATGTTTATGAAACAACAACAAAGCATTACATACATCATAGTATGTGTAACACGTAACCGAGGAATTTACTGTATAATGTCGACATGGTTACAACTTTGTATCATTGATAAACACTGTAGATAAATCCCAAGGAAAGTGCGCACGTATCGTTACGACGAATCATATTCTTGTAGGTTACTTGGTGTAATTTCTATTTCAAGGTTTTAATCCAGCCCAAATTCCTTTTCTCTCTCACTCCACATTTCTGCGTAGTTTGTCCGTTATGCATGAGAGGGGAGGGGGGAACAGAAAGCAGAAAGGATTGTGATGAAATAGTGTACCATATTAAATTCATTTAGAAAACGAGGATTATTAATACTTTTTATCGTTATTTTCATACGTCACTAATGATTAATGTGTGGAAATTCATCATTGATCTAGAATCAACTGCAGACGCTCGATAGAATGTTTATATATGCGTATTATTGCGCCATGGGCGGATCACAATTTGATATACCAATAGTACTGATATATTAAATTGCTTATACCAATACTTTAAATGCCATATTATTTTTAATGCATATATGGTATATGTTATATATATATATATATATATATATATATATATATATATATGGCAGTGTATATATATATATATATATATATATATATATATATATATATATATATATAATTTGTATTGTTTGTTAGTTTCTTTTCCATGATTTTGTTATGTATAACTGCATTTTGGAATCGATCTTGTCCAAAATCAAATTTATTGTGTATCTGACCAGTAACTTTTACTTTGTGAACAAATAATGTACAGTTAATATTTCTCTATGAGTGTGGTTAAATATTAGGATCGCTATCAATGGAAAAAAGTAAATATGTTAATTTTAATCGGAGTCTGGGATAGTGGAATTCCCCCAACAGACTTTACCCTGTTGACAAATTAGAACGTTTTAGAAATGAACTTGTAACCTTCATCCTGTTTTTACTTTTGTGTCTTATATGTATTTCTCATTCTTGTTTTAACATCTAATTAAATCATTATTTTTGTTGTGTTCAGTATTTGATTTGGGTGGAATTACTAATTCAAATTATTATTGACTAGAAATACAAAGAGTTCTTCAATAATATTCTTGGACAGAGACACTAACTTCAAATTATAGTGAATTCGTACAATGACATATTTGGATTATGTTATTGTGATTCATCCAAAGACAGTTGGCACATCATCACACTTTTGGCAATTGAGACATTACCACGTTCGTGACTACAGGCATATCAACACTTTCAATATTGAAATTTAATTGGAATACCAATGGAATTTAATTAGAACTTTATTCATTAGGACTGGTGAGAGAACTTTTTTGACTATTTTGGATTATATTGACAATATTTTAAGTTATTTTTAAATTTTCACTTTGTATTCTGGGTAAATAAATTATGTAAGAGACTGCTTAGATTTTGTAGTAGCAACAGGGTCAGAATTTGAATTGGTGGGAGACGTCGGTAGTACATTTACAAGTTATTTGAAATATTACTACATATTTACTTAGCAAACAATTTTGTGCGTTAAAATCAATTTCCTTTAGGTAGTCGCATGTGAGCTATTTAAAGATACTCGAATGATAAACTTTAGAATTTCGTTAATATCGATGCTTGATTATGGAACAATTGTAAACCTAAATAGGTTTTTGAAAAGCATGCTAAAAACATCGGTAGGAGCGGAGTTTAATGTTGGATGACGTATTATGTTGATAATAGGGATTTTGTTGGGGGTATGTTCTTTGCTTCAGTCAACATATTGTTATGTATATTTAATTTATATTGTGTGCTTGACCTTCGTTCGTGACAGAGGGTAGAATTTTGGCTTATGTGACTATTGTCATGGCTTTTTTAAAAACTGTTTACTTGAATGTGCGTTCAGGACCTAGTCTTGATTACGATCTTAGAATGTTTTTGGCAGCGAATTTGTAGATCATATTTTGGAATTTTTCTATTAAAACTACTAAGGACCCACATCCAGGGCATTCTGTTCCTTCATAGGTCATGTGACAGTTTGTATATAAAATAGAAGTTTAAACAAAGTCTTCATTCTTATCAGTCTGTGGAATCATTTTGATTCTGTTCATTTATAATTTGAGAGGAATTATGTATTTAAATTATTCATTGGAATTACTAAGAACTCATTGACTTTTTGGACTAAATCACTACTTCGGGCTTATTGAGAGCTCATTCAAAAACATTATGGATTATGTCATTTGGTACATCTGGACATTCAAGACTATTGATGCATCAAGACATTCAAGATTATCGAAATTAATTCGGAGCGTTCTATACTTGCAAACTTTTGATAGAACATTTTGGATTATTTGGGATTGAATTCACAATACTGTGTCTTTTGAGTATTCTGTTTGTGTTTTAGGGAAATAAATTATTTTTTGAATTTTAGTCAACTTGCTGGTTTAATTTCTATATATTATAGTTTAAAACGATAGAGTCGTAAAATTATGCCTTTATTAATATTATATACGTATATAGATGCATTAGCCAATAAGGTTAAAGCATTTAGAAAAGTAAGTCTGATTTTACTTGTGTTAAACAATTTATCAGCTAAAGGTCCGTGTGCTGCGAGATAGCTGAATGTGAACTTGACGAACTCGATGTTATCATCGTGTTTCATGGCATCGATCTGTTCTTGCTTGGATACATATCAGCGTTTGCCGTCCTCTACAAACTCCGTCTTCCGTTTCTTCCGAGTCACGTACTGATATTACCTGCTTTCCCGATGGACCAGCCATATTTAACACAACATGACTGGGTCTTAACAAGGGGTATAAACTTTTATGTTTTCCTGACTTTTTTGAACCTTCATATCATGAAGGTTCCTTAGGCTTTTGATTATTTTCCCACATTCCACATTTTTTTTTTTTTTGACGATTACCTTTCAAAAATGTCCTATTATTTCCTTTACAATGCTATCCTCTGTTATAGGCTTTCAAGCAACTACAGCCGTTAAAACTTTGCGACTTAAGCTGTAGGCACTCGATGCTATTTCACATATAGCGAGCATATGAATAGATTATGATGTAACTACTCGTATGAATTCCACCCTTTTGTCATTGTATATCTTCTGTAAAGGTCAGAACATCCGACGTCGAGTGGTTGCAGAACATGACTAGTGCGAGGTGGTAATATGAACAGAATGATGTTATGTAGCTATGCCCAATAAACGATTGCCAAAAAAAAAACATGTGATCTGTCTCCGTCATACAACAGAAACATTGACTGGAGAGGATCACGCTCATGTACATAGCTAATGAAATATTCCTGGAGATATTTCCTGAATACTTGACCATTTGACCATCAAGTCTCACTAACCGCGCCAAAAACTCCAGTTGTTGTACCTTCAAGCAATTAATTTCTCATTCGCTTTCCCGGAATCACAACATAGGCCGGAATAGATGTACGTAAAGCATTTCCAGCCGATAAAACAGTTACATTATTAGTCATTCCACTGGTGATTGCGACCGGTTTCGAGTTTTTGTCGACGACTACAAAAAGAGGGGATATTAACTGTCGGAAATGCCCTTTTCATCGATGTTATAAATGTACTATGGTTTTTCTTTCAGGTTATAAGTGTTCGTGATTTCTCAAGTTCTTCAAAATATGCTGTTATTTTCTCTCTGGACGTGGATTTGGCACGTGCGATTGCGAGTGACCTCGGCTTTTCAACTGTCAAATTAGGCCATGGCAATAAGAAGTTGCGATCCAACCGCAGTTCCGTGGATTGTCCTTCTGACGAAATCGAATATCAATAGCATAGTCAGTGGCCAAAAACCATACCCTACTTTCGCCAAAAGCGAAATTTGGTCAGCAAGCCTGGCTTACGGCTCCAAGAAAAATAATAGAATAACAGTGTCAATGTCCACTTCACCAATGACACGCTGTTACCGTAAAGTTGTTTTTGGAACACTATGCTACCTTGCCGCCTTTTTAACTGGCATGTTCTTCTCTTTAACATCTATATATGATTTTAGTCATAAGAACGATAGTGTCGATGCAGTTTTCCACCATTCTGAAAATCATGCAAACTGTATGTAACACATTTGTGACAGGGTTAGTAAAATTTAATCTTTTTTCTTTCTAAAAGTAGGTAAATGTTAATGTACCGAAAAAGAAATATTTATTTTTAAAAACGTGTATGGATTTCAATATATTAGATTTTTTTTTTCTTTATTCAAAGCTGCAAATAAGGAAAGAAAGAAAACAATAAATGTCAGTAAATTCAACAGCGAAATTGATAATTATTTCATTAATGGGCTCTGTAGGAAAACAGATGCGAAGTGGACGGAGATAAGAAGTCACCTGATTTTATTAATTTAACAGACGACAACGAACAAGTTGTACCAAGGGTTTCAATTCATTGATATTATAGAAAGAAAATAAATGTATTTTGAATGGGTATGAAAGTGTATTAGGAAATTTGATGCTTTTGATCGTTGTTATCCATAATGTCTGTACTTAACGGGATTTAGACAAACTCGATGCGTTTTCTTTACTTGCAGCAAAGCGTGAAAATACTGTCAACAAAACTTCTGAAAATTTAATCATCAGCTACATGTTATCACGTGATACAACGAAATAAAATGGCTGCTCCGAAACAAATGATGCTCCGAAACTGGATTTTTGGATTTGGATTTATTTTTTTTAACGTAACTTTTAAGTATTTTTCAGTCATATCGCTACCATGTCTGCAGTGTAGCAGTTTATAGTGATGTCTAGTACTGGGGCATCATGCCGCAGACATGTAGCATGATGCCCCACCCAGTCACATTATCCTGACACCAGGCCGACCAGTCCTAACACTAACCTCTTAATGCTGAGCGCCAAAAGAGGCAGATGTTAGTACCATTTTTATGGGTCTTTCGTATGACTCGACCGGGGATCGAACCCACGACCTCCCGCATCCGAGGCGGACGCTCTAACCACTAGGCCACCGGAGATGTCTGCTACGAAAGTAATGTCAATACGTTAGATATTTGATTTTTGCATGGTTTCCTTCTCTGTTGGTTGTCATCCTTAGATTCACATATCCTTTGTGTTCAACTATGTTCCATTTAATCCCGAATAATTTTGAGATGTTAAAGCAATATATATATATATATATATATATATATATATATATATATATATATATATATATATATATATACATTCGAATCACAACAAAGGTTAGTTGTACGTTGTCTTGCATGTTTAATTTTATTAGTGAAAAATAAGTTAAAATGTAATTTCTCAACAAAGAAAATGTTTTTATTGGTTAAATGCAAGTTATACAAAAACCAGTGAAAACATATGAAAAAAGATTAAACGCCGCCAAACACAAGCAACAGGTTGATCATTTAATTGGATTAACTTCATCATTGAGGAGAATTTGAGAAGATTTCTGGCTAGTCTGTTTTGTACATGATAGGCGGTTGCTGCAGTAATAACAGCACTTATAACAATAGTGGTTAAAGAAAAATCACACCAATAACAAGGCAACCGGTACACATTCATTAAACATTTTGCCCATATATCGGCGTACACCACGTCTCGATGTGGGACAAGGACGTTTTCTATTTCGTCGTTCCTTTTTCATCTTTCTGCTGTCCTTTTGAATCAATGTGTTTGAATGAAATCAAACAATTGCTCGATAAAGATAGATGTAGTCCGAAAATCCACTAAAGAGTCTGATAATATTAAAATCGTGTACCTATCTTTCAGTTCATTTTGTAGCCTCTCTAACATGTCAATTTGAAACATTTTCGAGGGAAAAAATTCTTAATCAATTACATACATTGCAACAGATGCAATGATAACTTTGACAAAGGTTTCATATGTCTGTTAGTTTCTCTTCAATCTTTTCCAAATCATTTTCTGGTAATATTTTATACGTTATCAATTTGTGTTATTAGCTCAATGTTCTATTCATGTGAATATTTTTCGAATTCTTGAGTTGTTTGACTGAATTCGAATTTTTTTTTCTTCAAGTTGAGTTTTGCCCATATTTTAGCTACTTAAATAATCACAAGGTAGCGATGGTGGCTCATTGGCTGAAGTTTATTTATCAGACGACCACGCCATGTTGGTCTGTCCAAATACTCCGGAATATCTCGCTGTTAATAAAGGGTCGGATAAATACGTTTTTATACAAGTCGAGTCGTCAATCTTCAGACTGCTTCTGTGTTCTTATATTTACCAAAGGTTTTACATGCATATATATACGAAACATGTACTAGAAACAAAGGTGTAGGTAGATTTTTTAATTACAGTATATATAAATTAATTAGGGATTTGATATTTATAGAAATGAAATTCGGTTCCTCTACACACATAATTCATATAAAATTGAAGATCACGATCCATGTTATTCAAGCAAGAACCCATACATGCCAGCGACAGATTTGACAATAAAAGATGGCGGCGTTATAATACTGTTGTCGAATAGCTGTGCTAATGTTTTAAATAGTTTTAGTTGCTTTCTTGACCTATCCACTGACATTTTAACTCAGACATGCAGTGTGAAGATTGTGGAACCTCTACTGGTCATTTATGTCAGGGAGATTTATTCCTCTGTAAGAAATGTGAGCTGAAAAGATTTCCTAGGGTGACGAAAAGCCCTATAAGTATGGCGGCAGATTACCAACGACAGCTGTTCGTTGATAGCCCGTCAATAATGGTGAGTGAACTGCTTTGTTTTGTACAAAACAAAACAAACACATTGCCATATGATTATATAGTGAAACTGTGTGTGGACACATATTGTGACAGTGACACTGAGGAAGCAAAACGGACCCTGTTTTCAATGGTACAAACAGATGAGAGAATGATAAAGAGGAAGGGTACGGATAAATCTATAAATAATATGAAAGATATTTTGAATCTATTACTGTCCACAGACCCAAATGGCATACCAAGTTTTTGTGCATTGGACCTATCAAAGTTGCCACCTGTATCTTACAATTATGTGGACATGTCAGTTTTACGGAAGGGCATGGAAAATTTTAGACTTTCAGTGGACATACTTAAGACGGTCCAGGCGGAGATGTTATGTCCAATGCAGCGTTTATGTGAACAGACCCAGCCGTGTTCGACAGTCAAACGTACTTTGCCACCCCATGTTAACTCGAACACAGTTCAGTTTGACATTGTTCTCACCGAGAATTCATCTGCAAAACGAGGCTACAGTACAACAAATCATGAGCTGATTAGTCAACCATGTAGGTCAACGAGGAATATCCCTGAATCCAGTCGTTCAACAGAAAGAACCGTTACTAGCAGCACACACGAGGATATGCAATGCACGGACTCAAACAGCAACGAGACTCGGATTAGTGCAACAAAGACCTGCTCTGCCTTATGGGATACAACAGCAGAAATCCATGATAATAATAAATCAGATGACGGTGAATTAAACCAAAGCACAACTGCATTAAAAATGGTCGCATTTTCAGAAGACACCAGCGCCCAAGACGAGGATATGGAAAACGATAAAACTTTTGCTAGAGTAGCAAGTTCTCTGCGGAACAACGACCTCTGTATGGCAGCATTTCCACGCAAAACATCACGCACAAATCTGCATCAACGACGGCCTAATAAGTTTACAAACTTCCAATCCACACACCAGTTTCCAAGAAGGCGTGGAAGTGTTATCATAGGAAAGGCAGCGTCCTCAAAATTGCGCACAGTGCGTCCAATGCGACAGAGATGCATATTCGTGACAAGACTTGCCCCCGAAACCCAGGAATCTGACATTTCCTCACATATTGAGCATTACTCAGGAGTTAAACCAACCCAGGTGGAAAAACTACAAACGAAATTTAATACCTATGCCAGCTTCAAAATCACATGTGATAACCCTACGCACAATGCGATGATGAACGTGGATGCGTGGCCAAGAAATGCATTAGTTAGAAACTACTATCAAAGTCGGAGTTAAACTATGATATCCACAAATTGGACTCAAACATACATAATGGACACTTTACGCATTTCTTTTTATAACTGTCGTTCATTAACAAGAAATATACAAAATGTAAGAACTTTATGTGATATTTCCGATATTTGTTTCTTACAAGAATTGTGGCTTCTCGACAGTGAGTTAGACTGTCTCTCATCCGTACACGACGAGTTTTATGGATCAGGGGTATCGCCGATTGAATCTTCTAACGATATTCATACAGGTAGACCTTACGGAGGTGTCGGGGTACTATACCGTAGATCTCTCGCAAGTATTATACAAGTACAACACCTCGATGATCCCAGATTAATAGGTATTACTATCAATACAAGGGATTCCTCCTTGTTTTTTGTCAATATCTATTTACCATGTGATCTAGCGGAAAATTTTGGGGAATTTGTAGATTATTTGGGCAAAATTAATTCTATTGTAGAAAATGCTAATACAATAAATGCTTATGTAATAGGAGATTGGAATGCTAATACGCTCAAATCCACTCCCTTTGGAGATGAACTTCGCCTATTTTGTGACGAATATGGTTATATCCTATCGGACTTAAAACTAATAGTTGACAACACAAAAATTTTTACTTACATCAGTGATTCACACAATACAGTGTCTTGGTTGGATCATTGTGTCTCTACACAATCTGCTCATTCTGCTATAAGTGATATGAGAATAATACACGCCCTATTAGGGTCCGACCATCGCCCTACTTTAATGACTATCAAGACTGATCTACTTCCTAGATTTGATTCTTGCCACAATGAACTCTTAAACCTGAAATACAACATTAATTGGTCAGACCTTGCTTCTGACGAAAAACTGAATTATACTCAGACATCTGCATTTTTATTAAACAAGATTGAGATCCCACATGGTGTTGCGATCTGTAATGACCATGGTTGCACGAATCAGGTGCATATGAAACAGATAAATGGTTTATACGCTGATATAGTAAAAGCTTTATCGAAATCCGGTAATAGATTGACTAGAAAATCCAAACGTGGCCACCGGGTTATACCAGGCTGGAATGACTGTGTCAAAGAACTACACGACTTTGCACGAAATGCTTACCTAATGTGGCGTGATAACGGTAAACCTCGTCATGGACAATTAAGTAACCGAATGCGCCAAACTAGAGCACAATTTAAGTATGCTCTTAGATTATGCAAGAAGGATGAAGTAAAACATAGAGCAGACTCGCTAGCACAAAAATTTGAAAATGTCGACCAACGTGAATTCTGGAAGTAAGTTAAACAAAGTTCTACGACAACTTCCAATAAACTACCAATCTGCATTGATGGGAACCATGGTCAAAATAATATATGCAACATGTGGAAAAATCATTTTGAAGACTTACTCAATAGTGTCAAAAACGAATCGCATAAGAAGTGTGTTACTTCAGCATTGAATACCCCTTCTGCTCATATTGAGGTAATCACATTATCTGATATCCAAAATGCAATAACAAGACAAAAAGGTGGTAAATGTCCAGGATCAGATTTTTTATATGTGGAACATTTTAAATTTTCAGATACTAGACTTCATGGGTTATTAATGATTTTATTTAATTGTATGTTTGTGCATAACTTTGTACCAGATGATTTCACAAAAGTTACAATTATACCGCTACTAAAAAGCAAAATTGGTAACCTGGCGGACAAAAATAACTAAAGACCTATAGTTCTTACGACTATTATCTCAAAAATATTTGAATGCATCATACTACAAAGATGTGAAGTCACAATCTCCGATAATCAGTTTGGTTTTAAAAAGCAGCATTCAACAGATTTATGTCTATATGCCTTTAAAGAAACCGTCAGCTATTATGTAGAACATGGTAGCCCAGTTTTTGCATGCTTTTTAGACGCTAGTAAGGCATTTGATAGGGTCAATCATTGGACACACTTTAAAAAGTTGCTTGATATTAAAATACCTGTATACATAGTTCATACTTTAGTTAACTGGTATGGCAAACAGTTGTATTATGTGCGATGGGGAAGTGTAATATCCAGCACTTTCCATGTAACCAATGGGGTGAGGCAGGGAGGTATTCTTTCCCCTTTGTTATTTAATATATACATAGACGAGTTAAATCGTATACTGGGCCAGTGTTACGTAGGGTTACGTCTGCCACCAAATGTGTTGTTTCTTAACAATTTTAGTTTTGCCGATGATATGTCACTGATAAGTCCTTCTATCACAGGTTTAAGGAAATTATTGAAGATATGTGAACAATACGCATTAGAGAATGATATCATCTATAATACTCAAAAATCAGTATGCATGGTCTTTCAGCCAACTTCTTTTAAATTACCATCACCTCCCCCTGTACATCTTAACGGCAATGCTCTTACGTATGTCGACAGTTATATGTATTTGGGTCATATTTTGAAATCCAATCAGTCAGATAATGAAGATATGATGAGACATCATCGATATTTGTGTACTCGAACAAACATGCTTCTACGCAAATTTAAGAATTGTTCACTGAGTATCAAAATTAGATTATTCAAATCTTATTGCTGCACTATGTGTTGTGCTCCACTGTGGACAAACTTTAGTGAATGTATGAAAAGAAAACTAGTAATTGGTTATAATAATAGTCTTCGTTTTCTATTAGGTCTTCCTAGATGGAACAGTGCCTCCAACATGTTGTAAATTATAATGTATTCAGTTTTGAGGAAGTAATGAGAAAGTATGTATTCTCAATGATAACAAGACTATCTAATAGTGAGAACTGTATGTTGAAATCACTTTGGAACTATGACATTCATTTAAATTCTCATATTATTAGTAGATGGAACAAATTGCTCTTTAAATGTGCCACTTAATTTCATTCTTAACAATGCAGGGCGCAGTTAATTGTTGTAGATGTATCTGTATACTTGTACGTATGATATATATGTTCTTTTATGTTTATAATGTTTTACTTTATATCCGTATTATAATTTAGATGTATGGACTATGTAGTCTGAAACAAAGAATTCCTATCTTATCTTATAGAAAATGAAATTGTGAAAAAGATAAGTTCATCTATGCATGGAAAAATTCCGATAAAATAGAATGCTTTCTTTCTGTGTTAATTGTATTTATCTCATTGGTAAATGTAAATACGCCTGCAACATACGATGCTTAATCATATTTTTGCAATCCGATCAAAGACAAAACTTGCCTTTTCACATGGTTAATTTGTCTTGCCGGACGTTCTTCCCAGACCGTGATAGCTTTTTGTGGATTAGGAAATAGACAAAATTTGTTATTTTAAAGAAAATTATCGTTTGTTTATTATACATAACGACAGTGTATGAGATAATTTAATATACGGACTCCTTTACCTCCGCTTACAATAATAGTGTTCTCTCTCTCTCTGTCGTGCGAGCATGCATTTGCATTGTAAGTCCTATTCAATGCAACTAACAGCGCGAACACAGTTGCATCGCAGAGTACTTCTCGTACATGGCGTACTTACTGACATCATTTTTCCTTGGTACCCATTGTTTTTACCGCTTAATCCATGATTATCCTTGTCAGGGGGAACAAATAATCCATGTCTCTCCGGCTGCTTTTACTACCTTATGCAGATGTTTCTCCACGGTTGCGGAAATATTTGCGGATACTCTAATGGTGCAGATATTTTTAATGTTCTAACTTACATGGTTGAACTTGGTCTTTTATTTTAATCTTGACGCTAAACGGTTTAATTTTCTTTTCATTGTTTCTTTAGTAATGGACAGAATTGTAACACGAGTAATGAATTAGGGAAAATTTATCAATTAACAAGGAAGCGCGTGATACAAGATCGTTACTGATTACTTCACAAACGTTAGGAGCCAGAATTAAATGGAAAATCCTTAATCTTCCATTGATAGAGTACTGAACAAAAACATGTTCTACTGGCTTTCATTCGATATAGCTATCACACAATATCATGAAAAATAATATATGTACAGACCAGCAAGAACTTAATAGGTTTTATAAACAATGAACATAATTTTAAAACTTCGTAAATTGTATGTACAAAATTCAGTTTTTGACACAAATATCGCATCTGTCGTAATGCTAAATAACAGAGGATTATGAACTCTTTGGTCTTGAGAGATAGAAAAGTTGTACCCAGAGTAGTTTATTCCAAAAAGTCAGAACCAAAAGAAGTCGAGAGATCCTTCCGCACATTATAAGATAAACATTCAGACCTCAAAGACAGTTTGCATGAAACATTTATTGGCCATCAAGCACGTGAGATACATCATTTTTTTATTAAATGAATGGTTGAAAAAATCCATATATATATATATATATATATATATATATATATATATATATATATATATATATATATAATATATATATATATATATATATACTCTTTGCTATACTATACTATATCAATTAATGGCAGAAGAGACATACACAAAACTGTTGTACGGCACGCATACATTTATATTAATAAAAGAGACAGGAAATATAATTTTTCTTAGCAAATATAAAGAAATATTTAACGAGTGAAGTGGAAAAGTTGTATTGTCCTGGGTAACAAAGACACGAGTAGCAATAATAAATGCTTCAATTGCACTCGTAAAATATTTCTTATATCAACTGGTAGAAACTTAGATTTTCTTTTATTATATATTCTGGAGACGCAAACGTCGATTTGCGTGCCATTCATTCCAGTTCGGTCTGTTCCAACGCAGATAACGTTATAGCCAACGAGGCCATCTCTTAACATTTTATATAAGGACTAAAGACAGTAATTATTTTGGCGTTTTTATCCACATGTAATACTTGAATAGTGTCTTTTGCTTTATACAAAAAAAGTTTTGTCGTTAGCATATTTCAACGCACAGATTGCAATCCGAACTCATCCGCGTCGAGTTTACAAACATTGATGTGAGTGTGACATTCGTTAGTTAACCAAAGCTTTATCACTATATTCAATCCAGATTTCGCCTTTAGATTTATTATTGTTTGTCACAGAGTTTATGATTTATTTTGACAATAGGAGACAATGAATATCGAATATAAACAGGTGATTGTAGTCTCAGTCATGACAATAGGTGACAATGAATACTGAACAGAAACAGTGACACAAAATTATATGCATATGTACCTAACATTTCTTAATTTAGTGATAGAGTTAATATTTATTACCATTATTGATTACTTCATCGCATCTTTCAAAGCATTGTTTTTTATGATATTTTTTCTTTCTTTCCACTGATTTTGTGTATGACTCAGTTATATCGCTAATATGCAAAACTGCTGCCATATAACCAGGTCCTGTACATCCTTCATTGCATCCAAAATTAGTCATCAAAAATGAGCCATTATCCACGTAAGTATCTGAAAGAAAATTAGCTCACAGATTACCGTTACAAGAACTACTGTGTTATACTAATGGAGGGAATGGTCAACTCATACGAATTAGCTGATTTTATAATTTTATGACTGTGTTGAGTAAAGTTCCAAATGCTACTGTATATGGAATGGGATGTATAAAATAAGGTAAGGCAATTTTAATTGATACTAACAGCAGTCAGTATAATTTTCAAGGCAATGTATAATTAATATATTGTGCTATTTATTGAATGGTGTCCCAATAGTTTTCTAGACCTAACTTGAAAACACATCAAAATGTTATTATTTGTCTTACTCAATGATAAATAAAATATATGTATACGATAAAAAATTCTGTGAAATACTCCACTAAATTTTACATAAATATTTATCGTGAAAGAGGATATCATCAGAATGTTACATGTGTAACACTCTACTATATTTTACTTGAATATTTATCATCAAATAGGACGTCATCAGAGTATTATCAGTGTAACACTACTATATTTTACATGAATCTTTTTCCTGAAATAGGACATTACAAAAGTGTTATCTGTGTAATACTCAACTACATTTTCCATTAATATTTATCTTCCAATATGACATTGTCAGTGTTATCAACTTAATTACTAAATTTAACACGAATATTGATCGTGAAATAAGGATATCATCAGAGTGTTATCTGTATAATACTGTAATAAATTTTACAAGATTGTTTATTGTGAAATAGGACATCATCAGTGTTATCAGAGAGTTCTTTACATAGTATGTATTATGATTTATATAGGAAATAGGACATCATCAGTGTTATCAGAGAGTTCTTTACATAGTATGTATTATGATTTATATAGGAAATAGGACATCATCAGTGTTATCAGAGAGTTCTTTACATAGTATGTATTATGATTTATATAGGAAATAGGACATCATCAGTGTTATCAGAGAGTTTTTTACATAGTATGTATTATGATTTATATTATTATGCTAATATTATGAAGACTTCAAAATTACCCCAAAATTATTGTTTCCCTTAAAACAGTCTATTTAATGAAAGTTGTTTTTAAAATGTATCATATACACATAAAAGACGGACAGACAGACAGTCATTCAGGTCTAATGAATTAACAACGATTTACTATTCTTGTTCACCAGAATGGTGTGATGGATTCATGCAGTTATCGTTTTTCGTACGAAAGCTTCAATTAAATATTACCGAAGTGAGGTAAAAAAAAAAAAAGAAAAAAAAAGACAGGTGTCAGTATATGCAAGTGTAATTAGTATAGACATTTTAGTTTAATTATTCATAACGATTTGTTTTACGTGACAACGAGTCTGTCGCTACTTTTCAGATATCGATGCAAATATAGGTACCTATGAAATCAAACGTTGTTTTCATTACCTTGTCATCGGTTACAACTAATTTTCTGCTCATGCTGTTGTCTTTAAAGAACGTTATTTCTGTAGCTGTAAACATAAAGTGAAAAGAGTTATCTTTATTATATGTTCATTTTTTTCTCCGTTAACACATTGTCAGAATCGTGAAATAATTTTCAATACTGCACGGCTTCATACTGCACGACAGGTGTCTCAATAGAGTATCGTGTATTAGGAACTATTTTGTAAACAAACCGTTTCCACTCATGACGTAGACGCGTTAGCTTTTGGTTGATTAGATTTATTTGTGACTGAGTTAAACCAGCTGGTTTGTTAATTTGAAATGAAATATGATAAAGTTAACGATGTGAACGAGTTCACCAAGGCACAAATGAAACTTTGAAACAAGCACACGAATGAACGTGATATTCGCAAAGTTAACACCAAACGTGAAAGACACAGTAATTGAAATTATTATATGCTCATTTTTTTTCTCCGTTAACTTTACATTGTCAGAATCGGTCAATATTTTACGATATTGAACTCGCGCGTTCAATTTATATTGCATTCAAGTGAATAAAGGAACTACTTTCTATTGTAAACAAACAATTTGTTTCTGAATGAACTAAAGCAGATGTTTCGTGGACTGCCACATGCCAGCTGCTTTAGCACATTCCGCGTTAACTTTTTTGATACAATGTTTCAGATTTAGGCTAGCTATAGACGCCAGACAGGGTCCTTACAAATAACATGCAAATGACAAGGCATAAACTGTCTTCTTTAGCTGGTAATACGAATGGAAAAAATATACTTACAGTTTTTCATTCTGAATTTCCTCAAATGTACTTTCTTAGTTCTGCAAATCCGAATTACACGTGCCATATCATGGGATCTCAAGCTTGATTACACATTTCGAAATTGTACTGTAATTTCGAGCATATTCCAAGTGCAATTACATCCTCCTTACTGCACTCAAAATGAAATAAACATTAAATTCCATAGCGTCTTTTCGATAATTGCAAATGGAAGACTTCATATTTTTCCCACATTATGATTTGAAGCGTTCAATGACAGAAGAGAAACACACTTGCAGATGTCAGCACGCTTCTTCCCTCACTGCTTCAATCCAATGTATATTTCATGTAGAATTGGCACAGACGCTACTAACTAAAATCCGATGTACTTCATGTAGATAAATCCAGTCCATAATCACGAAATTTCGTCGAATAAAAAAATATACCAAAATCTATTCATTCCGGATCAAATGGAAAAGTTGTTGCAATGCGCATTTATTCACAATATGACTCCAAATTTCAATTTTAAGTAGACCAAAACGCCATTTTCTTGCGAAACTTATGTCTAGTGCGCGACCAAGTTCAAATTTTTCTGGGCGGAGTTACGTGCGCATTAATAATGTTGTTGTGTACTGATGAATCTACGCTTGTGTATTTAATTTGGAATACGGCATACATTCAGTTACTTTGTTTCTGGTAGTGTATTTTTGTTTATATAATTAAGCCTTGGGTAGAATAAGAAAATGAGCATATAATAAAAAGGTTACTGCATTTGTATGGGAAAATATGAACTCGTTTTGTCGGATGGATATACTGCACTCCCAAGGTCGTACAGTATAGCCATCCGAAAAACTCGTTCATATTTTCCTATACAAATGCAGTAACCTATAACTACCATTCTGATCATTTAAACAGTTATCTAGGAGAAATATTCATAACTTTTCGCAAACAGAATGATTCAGACTATGACCAGTGCTCTCTAGGGTCTATAAAAGTCTATAAAAACAATAGAAGAGCATATTGAGGCCAAGGGCTATCGCATATGTATCAGAGACCTACCATTTTACAAGTCAGTCAAAACACTAAATTCGAGAGAAAAAATGCAGCTGAAGGTTTTGGTAGGAGACTAAGAGCTTCAGAGCCAATAAGCCAATACGTCGAAAAAATATTATTTCCGCTGGTTAAATGGACTGTCACACAACAGCTACGTTGCAATTTTCCCCGTGTAAGGCCAGCGATAGAATACATACACTCTATAATACAGGTCATAGCTGGGGTCCTTGAAAAAAACTAGCATGCAAGTGACAGTGCAGAAATATGTGTCTTCTTTAGCTGGTGTTAAGAATGGTAATAAATATACTTACATTTATGCATCTTGAATTTCCTCAAAATATACTTTCCTTGTTAGTTCTGTAAATCCGAATGACATGACCCATGTCATGGAAAACCTGATACACACCAAAAGTAATTTAGACTACATTTCCAAATAAAATCACATTCTTCTTACTGCACTGAATTTATCCAATAATCCAGTCCATCATAAGCAGAAAAGCAGAATTAAATTGGATCAACGGAAAAACAAAACCCATTCATTCCAGACCAGCTGGAAAAGATTTTCCATTGCGCATTCACTCAAAATATGACTCTAAATTTCAATTTTAAGTAGACCAATATGAGAATATTTTAAACTAATGTCGAGCGCACGACGAAGTTCAAAGGTCGTTGGGCGGTGTTATGTGCGCATTAATATCGTTATTGTGTATTGATGAATCTGCAGTTGTGTATTTATTTTGAAATACAGCGTAAATTCAATTTCTTGTTTCTTGTAGTGTATTACTTTATTATTAAGTCTTAGGTAGGAAAACGAAATGAGTATATAATAAAAAGATTACTGCATTTGTATTGGAAAATATGAACTCGTTTTCGGACTAATACTGCACTCGCATGATTGTGCAGTATTACTCAGAAAAAAACTCGTGCATATTTTTCCATAACATACATACTATAGTACACCGACACCACAACGTGAAGTTGCATTCCACTCGGAAAGGAAATTGTATTTCACTTCTTACTGGAGATAAGTTTTCTTGTACATATGAGAAGATGTTGATTTAAAGGCAAGACATGGGATTTGTTAGACTGGACATTTTCCTCTCAAGGACAGCTATATATGGCATGAAGCTTTTAATCCATCTTGTAGGTGCTCAAATATCATGCAGTAGAAGAGAGCGTTATTTTGTTATATTTCCTAATGAGATATTAAAATATATTAGTGTGAGAAAAATTTATATCACGACAGTAATGATTAAAGTGGTGCTGCCACTATGACGATACGACCTCTGGGAGTATTTTTTCCAATTTAGTAAATATATCTGCCTTAACGCATAATATACTTTTCACATTCTCTCTCTCTCTCTCTCTCTCTCTCTCTCTCTCTCTCTCTCTCTCTCTCTCTCTCTCTCTCTCTCAGGGTGAACATATCTTCATATGCCAGGTAATTGTTGCAAATAATGATAATGTTTCTTTTTCTTGGATACGAAGGTTCATTAGAAATTTTGTTGGAAATTTACAATAAATTCATAAACACATTCACCAACTTTGAAGCTCTAACTATCCATATCTTTTGACGTCGTCCTAGTGAGATTTTAATAAACTAATTTTATATTTTAAATACGTAACTTGCCTAATTTCACATTGTAAAAATGTAACTTAAGCAAATTTGATAATTTTTGTTACTGTTCAGGCCCCGCAGTTTTGAAATTTTTATTTAGCAAGAATCTCAAATTGAAGCTCAAAACGCTTAAATGAATACTTGGAGGATCATTACTTAAATGAGACTGCATTGTTGTAGTATAATTACTTCAAAGAAATGTTGCCTTTTAATGGGGTAATTAAAGTTAAAACGATCCTGACAGATTTATGAGTCTTACTTCATTGTAATTAGAGGGACACAACGTCTAAATTTTCGAACTTTGAACCCGTAGGTACTGGTTTTTATTAAAATTGTCTAATAAAAAATGGCCAGGTCAGCATAGATTTAACTCAAATATTTTACCTCTGATCGCTGAATGTCCGAACACTGAGCAATCAGACAAATGCAGCAGCTGAACTTGAGCTAAAACTGAATTTGAGCATTAGAATTTTTTATTATAAATAGATATTAAAGTCTGGTTCCATAAAGATTATCAATGACCAGTCCGGATGTAAAAAGGAGCTTGTTACAGTTACGAGAATTTATGATAGGTGCTCTTTTTAATAATAAACCCGTCCACACCGGGTTTTTCTTTGCATGGACCTTACCCATACAATGCATAAATCTCGGCAACAGACCAAGTTTCACTTTGTTCACTCTCTAATTTGTGGATACCATCAGTGCAGTTCCCACAATGTTTTGCATTGAAGCGACTGCCCCAGACGTTTTAATTTCCCTTCACCCAGTGTAGTGACAACATAAAAATTCTAGTGTTGCTCTGACGCTCCTATATTCTATATCGCAAACCACATTATTATGTGACGTGTCATGATAAAGGACATGACTCTACATCCCTCCTGAAGAAATATCTTCCGTATAAGATGTAAACACTATAATAACCATGCAGGATTGGAAAATAGCATTTTTGCCAAAAACTAAAAAATTACATCTCTTACCAGAGAGCCCTTAACTGTGTACGAGCCTCTTTATTTGAAGCTTATTCAAATCTGAAGACTTTGGACGCCTGGGATTGCAAATATGTTAGAGAAAATGTAGCCGCTACCACGCTCATTTGGAACCGAAACTAATACGAGATTTTCAAAATTTAACGTTTTTGGGTTGAATACTCAGTCGATACAAATCAAACACAAACGCGAAAGAAATAGACATGCGCAGATGCATTTAAACATTATGTGCCATATTTACCTATGCTTCGCTCTTGCTGGTCACATTGCACTTTATTTCCTGTGTCTTAATTTTGTCGTATCGATTTGGGTTGAGGATGTTTTCTTCGGTCACCCGTGTGCATCGCGTAACATATCTGTAGCTGAAGTCAACGTACTCTTGCACCTGCTGTACGTCTGTATGTGCAACGGAGAAAGAAATAAGCATTTGATAAATAAACTACTGCTTAAATGTTATACACGAAACTACATCATGTTTTGCTCCGAGTTCGTAGAAAGAACCTGCATGAGACGGTTGGTCATATGCCATAGCAAACTAGATCTTTCACCGACTCGAAACTAAGAACAAATGCGGGCTTTGTATTTATTACACACTGTTTCTCCTTTGTCCGTATTCTGAATAGTTTAGCTAAACAATGTAAATGAAGTTCAAAACACATTAGGATTTATAAAAGTTTTCATTTAAAAATATCGACGAGCAATTGTTAGTGACAAAACTTAAATAATTCTAGACTTGGATCACTCTTATCAATATGCTGTGGAACCAAAGAAAATGTGACACAAACTACTCTGGATAATTTCTGTTGCATTTGTTGCAAAAATAAAATAGTCACGAAATTAATCATCTTTTCTCCAAAATTATAAATAGTCAATAGTTACAACGAAATATAAGTCTTCTTCTTTTGTTGCACCCTGACGCTACATGTACACTAAACGAATGAATTGAAGTGGCTAAAGTTTGCTTAAATATTATTTATCATTTTCGAATGGGGCAAACTATGATGGTTGAAAAAAGTTGTTTGAAAATATTTATCTTTCATCTTTCATGAAAACTGATTGTTTTTAAAAAAGATAGATTGGATTTGAATTAACCTACGATTGTTTCGCTAGACCTATCACTACAACACTCATCTCAAAACCTGGTTTTATGATTTGAGGAATCACTAAATTGTCTGAGTTTTGTTTCTTACTATGGTTTATTTCACCTGCCACCATGATTCGTAGCCTATGTTGAAATTAACAATTCATTATTAGATCCGACAATAAACAGCTGCTAAATAGGCTTATTTTGTTTTGAGTGGGAATAATTTTGTATTATTCATTCCTCCCTCCACATAAAGTTCACTCACCCTGGAAGGGAACGACACTCGTAATATAAAAACTGCAGAGCGAAGAAAAATGGATGGAAATTAATGACATTACTATCATGTTTGTTTTTCGAGGCTGACTGGATTGAAAAGAACTGATACGGGTCATTGTTAGATCTACTGCATGGACACCTTAGTTGTAGATGGCCAATGAAATGTAAGTTTCAAAACCATGAAAAATTAACTGCGAGATATTATTGTGACTTATACCCATCGGGAGAAGAAAATATAATTTTCCCTTTGTATCAGGCGATAGCCTCAAAAATGAAGTTTATTGTGCTAATCTCAATATGTTCTAAATTCTGATCTTTGAAAATATTGAAATCAACCAACATACAATAGCAACATAAAGTTTATTTACCTCACATGTGTGGATTCGTTTGAGATCCAAATGCTAATAAATGTCGTAATTTATTCCACTTCAATGTGAGATTTTGCCGGACGCTCTTGAATTAGATGTCGCACATTTCTTCTTAATTATTATTATTATTATTATTATTATTATTATTATTATTATTATTATTTGCATAATGGTAGGCAACTTATTAAACAAATGGGTATTATATAGACATTATGTACCAAAGTTGGTAAATATATTTCATGCAAACCAAGTAATTTCCTGCTGAAGTAATTGTTATTCAATCTATAATCATTATTCCGAGTATGAACTGGATTTTTCGTCATGCTGAATTATTGATGTGACCAAATACAGTCGGATACAACTGATCCGGATTGAACTCAGCAACTGTCTTGTAGCTACGCCAAAGAAAAACACTACGTTCCTGAAGAGTTAGTTGCCATTATACGTTTGAGACTGTTTCCAAAACTAGAAATCTAAGCTGCACTGAGAGTTACTTCGTACTGCAAGAACCGCCAATGCACTGTTACTGCTTATTTGGATCAAAATTGAACTATTTTCCCACGCAAATTATGGTATCAGCAATATCTAATATGCATACATGCAGATTCTTCAGTTATTTTAAATATGAATGTGTATCATATATAATCAGGATTTCTTTCTCTCTTAAACGCGCTTTACTCAGCAGGTTGGAAGCAAAGATTGCCTGAAGTTGTAAATGTAATTTTTGACAAAGGCATTCTCTCCTTTGTTCAGTCTGAAATAGTACATACACAAAACTATATACCTGTTTTGTTCTGAGTCGTCGAAAAGAAATAGTTTGATATGGCGTAGGGATACGTCCAGGCCGTCAGACGGAGAGGTATTCATAAGTCATAATAATCGAGTTCTTTTCTCCGATTCATAACAAAACACGAATGAGGTTTTGTATTTATTACACAGTCCCTCTTTTACGATTTCTAAATATTTTTAGCTTTATTGTATCAATGCGTTTCACAACGAATAGGGATTTATGAAAGTTCGATTCTCTACATCTGAAAATACCTACGTGATGACGTCAACGAAGAAACCTAAGTAGTTCGAATCTTGAAGTGTGATAAGGAAATACAGTTTGAACAGCTGTATTGAAACCGAGATCAAGCATGTAACATTTAAACTGTATGCAATACTGTTTTTTTTTCAAATATATAGTAGGGATTTATTACCATAAATCTTGATATCTGCCGTCAGGTGAAGCATCGATTCATCGGAGGCTAAATAAAAAAAAATATAGATAAAGTATGAAAAAATGATACAAAATCGGATTAAACGGAATGACAACGATAGGTGAGGTAATGATAAATCTATTACATTCAAACGAAGCAGTAGCACATTTGGTCATCTGGCAACATTCATTGTATCTCCTTTTGACACAGTCGACTCCGTGCGCCAAAAAAATGCATAATAAGCTATCGCCAAATTTTCATAAGGTAGCAGCGGATGTTGTTTAATTGTTACTGCTATTATTATTTTTAATTAAATATAAACTCTTATGTTTTCTGTTGTTAATAATGGTTACAATGCTTAGGTCGGTTCCGTTTATCAGTGTAAGAGATATAAACTGTTGGTAGTTGGATAGATATAATTTTGTATAAATCTGAAATTCGTTGTCACCTGGATATTCCCCATTGAATCTGGTAGAAATAAGGCTTACGTGTCCATTGAGAAATCGGTAAGTTCGAGGTTGCCCTGTTTTCAGTAATCATTAATTGCGGTGATTCTTTTTAGTGAAAATAGATATCGAAAGACCTCCATGCCGGCATGCGTTGTCATAGCTTTTAAAATTTCTTGAACAGCTTTTGAGAATCCTTTAAACTCTTTCTATTTTATGAATGATCGTCATTTTGTTTTTAAAAAATTAGATCTTTATATGCAAGAGTTCCGCGTCTAAAATTACTGTAAGTGATCGATTGGCATTTGAAAAACAAGTTATTCAAATTTCTAGACATTTTTACTGATGGCAGACAGATTTGACTGTGGATGTGCATCATCTATACAAATCTGAATAGCTTTAATACCGGGATGATTTCCATTAAATTTAATATAATTAGTTAAAAGAGTATTTTGAAAAATTCGTTCAAATTGTTTATAATGCCATTGAAATGTAGGCCAAATTTGAAAGTGGAAAGAATAATTTATACCAAACTGAAATGTCTTGACAGCGCCCTAATTTGGTAGGAATGATGTTAGGCTTGTATAGAAGTTACAAAAAGCAAATGTGGACGCGCGGACAACCACGATGCACTGTGGATGAGGCACTGATACTGCCGGCCCACACCAGAAGTCAAAGATTCTCACGATTAGGCGAAGTAAAATTTAGCAAATGAAATGTGCGAGGTAGCGGGATAGATACAAATTGATAAGCCATATCCATGCTCAAAATGATGTTTGTCTTTAGATTGAATAAAAAAGGACAAATATTGTTTGTTGCTTTTGTCTTCTCTGTTTCTTGTATACACAAACTTTCACCCACCTCGGGGAACAAGTTCGAATTCTGCTGGTTTGGATATAATTGGAGACTGCGATCGCAACTCGAACTGTACCACCAGTTGAAAAGTGTGTTTGTTGTTCAAATCGACATCTCGAAGGAGAAAATGTGTCCTTGTTTTCCAGTCCCACACGTCATGTACATCAACAGCCGTGGTTCCTGACATCTTGTGGTTCAGCACCACTCTCTGGAAACAACACAACTGGTATATTTATATTTTAATGAACTCCTCAATACACATATATCATTTAAGATAACATAAAAATAAAACAATCTTTTGTCATTTTTCGTTTTCGTCATACTCATCTATGCACTGCTGCGATGACGACGACGGTAGCGGGGGCAGTTGCCACCAGGAAAATAATCATTTTGTTAAATGATTAGACAGAGAGCGCAAAAAATAAAGATGTCTGAGACTGAGCATCAGATCGACGTTCAACTTTGAATCAAAGAACTGGTTTCCAAAAGTAAAATCTTGTGTGAATGGTTGAAACATTTATCTAGCCATATTCAAACTCAAGGTCAGTTTCAAACTTCAAAGGCTTTTATGTCGTCATGCCTACTAATTTATTAAAGTCTAAAACTGACTACAGTGACGTTGTTTAATTGAACGCTGAATTGCTGCTAAATTCTTATGAAAGTATGAACAAGAGGTCCAAGTGGGTGCTAGATTTCTTGCCTGATAGACCTAATAGGAACATCTTGGACCTTTTCCGTCAAGTCAAGCAAGAAATCTCAGATGTGAATGAGAACTATATTCCGAACTGCTTCGGCACAGTATGTCAGCAGAAGGAAACAAAGTCACAAATGGAAACACTATTAATCTTTGCAGTCGTAACATATGAGGCGTACTCCTCCCGAGGCGAATCACCAAATCCATAAAATTTATGTATATTCCTACAATTACAGGCAAAGTTATATCTCGACTTGACAGAAAAGGCCAAGCGATGTTCCGATTGCAATTAGACACTAACCAAAACTCAGTCAAAAGATCCTTCCTGTCAAATTTGATCCTTCCTGTCAAATTTGATCAAAATTTATAAATTACTTATTTTATTTGGAGAATTTTGTTGTTTGGGGGCTTCTTTACATTTTGTATTTACACTGGTCACAGTATCTGTCAGCATCAGCATCATTAGTACCAATTGGAGACCAAATCTAGTTGAAAGGGGTAAAAATTTATGAGTTTATATTAGCTATTTTCACTAATGTCGGTAATGTTTGATGTCACACCTGCACTGTTATGAAAACATTTAGAGGCATTAATGACAGAATGACCGCTAACAGCTGAAAAGGGATCATTCGAATCAGCTGTTTCTGTATCTTTCTGATTCGGCTTATGTGCTCTAAGAAGCCGAAGATAGGTATTCCGCCTGATTGTTTGGGAAGTCACACCATTCCTAAGTCAGGCACTCCACACCAATTTTGGAAGCATGTCCTAAGCAACAAGTCTTTTCAATTTTTAGGAAATGTTGAGGAAATTGGCTCAATAATTGGCGTTGATAATAGGTTCTCCGTCTTTTTGCCTTGGACGACACAATACTGCTTTAAATGTCTCAAAAAATACCCCAGGATACAATTTAGATAGAGATTGTCCAAAGGAACTGTCTCTATGAACTTTCATGAAAAATGACTAAACCTTTCTGGATGATAAGTCAATTAGTTGTTTCTAAATAGTTGCTATGGAAGCCACAGCCCTGCTATGAAAACTAATCCAGACAGAAATATGACGGAATATGTCGTATGGAACATTTCCATCAATTTTGTTTAGAATCGGTCTATCGGCCTTGGCGAACATTTTTTAAAAAAGACAAACATTGACAGGCGCAATTACTGGTGAGATTATGGCATAAATGACCCATGCAGTGCCATACTATAATCTCTAATTGCCTTCAGCGATACTCATTATCATAGGTTAAAGCCCCAATGCCGCCGTTACGTGCAAAAAGTAGTATATGCCAGATCTCCTGAATAAATCTGAATCTCGAAAAATATTGGTCCTAAATGTCGTTAGGTTCCATTAAAACTTAATAATATCGACGATTCATTAATTCCTCCCATGAACAGAGAAACGAAACGTAACCAATTTTCACATGCGTACGAATTAATCCGATGTTGATCGGCGACATCCGTTCATCAACCGATTTCAGCCGAAAGCTGGACCACAAAATTTGAAAACGTCACCGTTGTTAACAGAATAAGCCAACACCACGCTATGTCGGAAACTGTAGGTGATTTTATCCTTATGTGATATTGTTCTAGATTACTTTGTTCCCAATATAAATAAATTGTATACGAAATGAAGGAAAAGGTCAAGCATATTGTTTATGATATGTGTTATTTAGCTTCAAACTTCTCAGATACGCTTTAGAGATCACACCGTATCTCTCTTCCTTGGTCTTCAACTAAGTAACATAAACGAGCGAAAACCATCAAATTTTGTAAAATTCAACAAATAATTTATTTCCGTATGATCAAAGAAAAAATAAAAATAGCTTAGAGTATTGTGAATTAAATCCCAGATGGTCCAAAAGGTCTATCACAAGTCCAAATGTATGAAGTTCCATTTGAATTCCAGTGGTATTCCAAATAAATTGCAATATTGAATGTGTTGTAGTGGGTTTTGTAGTCTAGAACGTGCTAATGTGCCTATGGCCTAGAGTGTGGAGATTTTATAACAGTCTTTTAATGTACAACAATAATATAAATCCAATATGTTTTTGTCTAAATTCACTATAATTCCAAACTGAAGGTTTAGTCCAAGAATATTATTTTTAATTCCAGAGAACAATATTTTGAATAAATAAATCCAGCCAAATTACAGACTGAACAAAACAATAAGACTGATTCTGTTTCGGATGTTAAGGCAAGAATGAGTAATATTTCAAGTAAACAACATTATATAAAAAGCTATGACACAATAATAGAGCCTGGATACAAAATAAATGTCACTGGTCACGTACACCATTAACTTGATTTTGGACAAGGTCAAGTAGAAAATACAGCAGTACATAACATACAGTCATTAAGAAAAGCCAACAAATAATACAAATCAAATACACATAACACCTCACCTCATAAATACAAAGAATGATTTAAACAGTAAATCTTTCTTCAATTATCAGTCAAATATACCTGTGATTAAAAATGACATAAGATGAAGTCTTATGAATGACAAAAACTATACATGAAGCAATATAAAATTTCTATACACGTAAAAGTGCATCTGCAATTAGTTTACCTTTTCCCATGATGTGCCTGATGTCAATATTATATTCCTACAACATCAAACTCCACTTCAATAAAATTCTGATTTTTGTGTTTCATCTTGCTAATGAAAGTAAGGGGTTGTGATCACTCAATACAATAATCGGAGAAGGAGCTGAAGTAATATAAACTTCAAAGTGTTGCAACGACAATATTAATGCCAAACATTCCTTCTCGACTGAAGAATAATTTTTCTGGTGCTTATTTAGTTTTTTTCAGAAAAATAACAAACTGGATGATCTACACCATTTCTTTTGCCCTTTCTTTAAGTGGAATTTGCCAGAATCCTTTCAAAAGATCAAACTTAGTGAGATATTTTGCATTTCTAATTTTGTCCATACAGTCATCGATTCTTGGCAATGGAAATGAATCTGTTTTGGTCGCGCTGTTCACTTAGTCGGTGCACATGCGGATAGTATTATCTAGTTTCGGCACAAGAATACAAGGTGAACTCCAGTCACTTTTACTTGGTTCTATGAAATCATTCTACAGCAAATACTGAATTTCTTTTTTCAAACATTCCTGTTTGAGACGATTCATCCTGTACCGATGCTGTTTCAAAGGTGTGGAATCTACATTTTCAACGTGATGGTAGATTTTATTTATTCGTGTTGGAACATCTCGAAACAAGCGCTCATATTCAAATAATAGCTGTTGTAGTTCACTTTTTTATTGTTGCTGCAAATGTGAAAGTTTCTGGTAAAGATTATTCAGTATTTCTGAATTCCAAAGACTGATTACACCAAAGTCACTACAGTCCGATCGCATTCCATTGCTTAAATCCTGACAGTGTGGGACAGTTACAACTAACTTGACTGCATGAATAACTGGGCTATCTTTATCAACATACTCCTTTAACATATTTAAACGACAAAGTTGTTTTTGTTTTCGCCTCCCAGAGTGTTAACTGTATAAGGGCCATAGTATTTAGCCTGATGAGGATTTTGTGGCATGGGCAAGAGAGCCACAACTTTATCACAAGGCTGAAAACTCCTTTCCTTCGTATTTTTGTCATACCTTAATTTCATTGTTGACTAAGTAGAGTGAAGGGTAGTTCGTGCTACTTCACAAACTTTTGCCAACTTATATTTTAAATTAGAAACATAGTCAGGAAGATTAATTTCTGAATCTTCAGTTGAAAGAAGTTTCTCTTTTAATAACTTCAAATGTCCACGGACAGTATGACAAACATTAGTTTAAAAGGACTAAAGTTAAGTCAGGTTAAGTTGAAATATTTTTAAGGCTAGTGCCATAAATTAATAACTAGTCGCTCATTGATGAGGTCAATAGAGCTTTATGAGCTACTTCTTCATTTCCTATAATCATCAGTGACATTAATCATTTTTTTTATAAACTCTGCTGAACTAACATTTTCTATAAAATGGACATAAAGCTGAAAGTTTTGCCAGTACATGCAGGAATAAAACTGACTCTATGCCGTTCTCTGACAGTGAGTGTACGAAAGCCAGAAAACACTACCATTTGTATAGGAATCTCCACGAACTTAGAATAAATGCAGCGAGTAAAGCCAATATGCTAACTGTCAGTATACACTATAAGAAAACTGCCAGTATACACAGTAAGAAAACTGCCAGTATACACTATAAGAAAACTCTTGCTAAACATTACTCTCGGTTTAAAAAAAAAAAAAGGTCCTTGCAAAGGAAATTACGCACTGTGCTGTCCAAAGGTCCAAAGAGTAACTGGAATATGATAAATATTGTCGGCAAGAAAAAACTGGTTTAGAGTAATGCTATGAAAGAATGTTTTGAATATTTTAAAGAAATAAACTCAGTGAACACTGATAGTGACGAACGTGTAAAACCAGAAACGGTTCAAGCGGCGATTGTTGTCTATAATTCTTGTTTGAATGACCCAATTACAGCTGAAGAAATATTAAAATTTCTTAACCAAAGCAACAATGAAGCAGGTTCAATCGATACTATATTAAATGAATATATAAAAAGCCCAATTGCTGTAATGTTAAAAGTATGTGTAAAACTTTTAAATGTAATCTTGAATATTGGCTACTCACCAAACAGATGGATTAAAGGTGTTATTGTGCCTACTTATAAAAATAAAGGTCAGGAAACCGATATGTCAAATTATGGACTTATTACTTAAGTAAACTGCTTTGGTAAATTGTTTACCGTAATACTAAACATAAGACTATCTAAGTTCATTGACAAAAATAAGTTATTATCAGAAACGTAAGCTGGATTTAGGAATGGCAATAGACAATATTTTTCTTTTGTATAGCCTTATTGACTTTAGTAGAAACTGCAAAAAGAAACTTATTGCAGGTTTGTTTATTTTCAAAGTGCCTTTGATAATGCATGGAGAGTGGAATTTAATTATGGCATAAATTGTACTCGGTAGGCATCTGTGCAAATAATAAATTTTCGTTGTTTTTTTTTTTTTTTTTTTTTTTTTTTTTTTTTTTTTTTTTTTTTTTTTTTTTTTTTTTCATGTAATAAGGGTGTAAGACAAGGGGAAATTCATCTATGTTATTGTTCTCCTTATTCCTAAATGACATAGAATTTTTTTTTTTTTTTATTAGTAAATGGTTGTACAGGATGCGCTGTACCTTCCAAACATACTGACCTTGTAAATATGTTAAATGTTATGTTGTTTTTATACGCTGATGACACCATACTTGTCGCAGACAATCCTGTTGACATGCAACATATTCTTGATATGTTTAGCAGACATTGCGATAACTGGAAAATTACAGTCAACACAGACTAAACCAAAAATATCGTATTTGGGTCAGAAAAAAGCATACATATAAATTTAAGATAAGTAATGTCGATATTGATGTAGTAGATGAATATAAGTACTTAGGTCTTATATTTCACAAGAATGGAACGCTCTCCAATGGCCTGAATAATGTAGAATCCATAGCTAATAAAAGTATACATTCACCAGAAAAGCGTAAACACAATTTCGATTTGACTATTGATTGTCAGCTGAAACTGTTTGATCAAACCACTGTACCGATTTTAATATATGCTTTTGAAATTTGGGGCTTTGTGAAATCTGACATAGCCGAAAAAACTCATCTTTCTTTTCTCAGAAGCATATTGAATATAAAGATGTACCTCTCTATATATGGTATACGGTGAACTTGGTTGTTTCCTCTTAATTATCAACCTTAAAACGTGGCATGATTAACTATTGGGTTTATTTTACCTTGACTGATTCGAGTACAATATCTGTAAAGTTTAACTTGTCCCACTGTATCAAAACTTTCTGGGCGCCAATCTGTCTCACATCCAACGATATCAAATACTCTCCTGCAATGGAGGAATATAAATACAGCTCAGTTTTTCATGGAGCCAGTTAATTTCTACAGCGTCACGAAAACGTCATAATCGACCATTACGGGAGTTTTTAACATACAGGATATTATATGAGTGCTTATTTGAAACAAAATTTTTTAAGCAGGCTGAATAATTTATGTCATTTTACGGGGCTCGGCGAGCTAAAAATTAACACTGTCCAACGAGTTTTATAAATTTCACCTGGAATGAGCACTAAATTAGATTCTATTTGTCACATGAGCAAAAATAATGATTTACAGAACAAATCAGCAGAATGTAGTGGTGTGAAATGACTTTGAAATACATTCGTAATACTCGATAATTACGCATTTGGCTTACATGACGTCATCACGCCATTTGTGACAACGGTGCAAGCTTGCAAGCCCAAGGTACTTCGGAAGAACCCAAAATATCGAACAGTTCTAACATGATAATTAATTAATAATTACATGCCCATAATTTATTTCTAATTGCATGCCCATAATTAATTAATAATTATATGCTCACTTCGTCACCGTCTATGCAAGTGCATTGTATGTGATGGAGCATTCAATTTTCCACTTACTGGACGTTGTCAAGCACTGGCAGGGTGCTGGTAAGCATAAGTAAGGACCAGTAAGTGTGTTACTAAGTAACACAACTATAACAAGTCTATCTTGACGTAGCAATACGTAAAATCAAGTGATGATGCACAATGCATCTGAATACGATTTAGTCATTAAAAGTATTAAAACGAAACGGCTCTTCAAATTTTGTGTTAAGCAATGTCAAATTCTTTTATTTAATTAATGGTTTTAACAAACGGGGAAGGGTATGTATTAAATAAATGTGCGCTTTGTACTGTTAAATTAAAAGAATTCATCATATACATAGTATTAAGATAGGACAATTCCACCCGAGAATCAGAATTTTGCTTCAAACACGAAGTTTTGCTGATGCTGCAATTTTCCAATTCCACAATGAATCACAATAAAGGATTTTTCTCTCATATTTCTGAGTGAAAAAGGAGGTTCGACTTCATTTTGGCGTATTGTGAATATTGATTTACCCTTCAGAAAGAATAATGAGAATATGAATATTTTAAAAGAAAACGATTACAACAACGGCTTTTTCATCTCAAATTTGGATTAAAGACGCCGTAATTGTAATTAGTTCAATCTAGTAATTAGTTCAAACTGTGCAAAACGTCCTCTTTGCAGGGCACTAAACTTGAAACATTGGTCATTTTACTATGTAAATATGTTGCAATTAATGTTTATCTTTATTTTTGTTAAAGAATGTTCAAGTGATTATGTAAATCGGGAAGTTGTTTGCTACTCTGCGTGCACTATGCACGCAGTAGACGGTCAAAATAGTCCACGAGTCAGGAAAAAAGTCACTTGTGAGGTAAGATAGATCTATCCTGCACCGTTGTTCTACGCTGAAAAAAAAAACAAAAAAAAAAAAACACGATCGTACACATATAGGAATGTAAGAAATTGTAGTTTCAATCACTTGTACTTCAGTCTCGTCCAAATATCAAGCATTATAAATACTGTAATCTATGCATTGTTTACCACTAAACGTCCAAATATCACATCTAACCGTTGCGCATATGAAAACATTGATTTTGAACACGAAAATGTTGACAAATGGTTTCATTTTGTCTAGAATAACTTCTGAATTACAAAATGCGTGACTACGTCACAATTTCAGATGTACAACCAGTGCATATTAGCATGTTTTTGAAACGAACGATCACAGTAACAGGTCTTTCTGTAACTGCCGATTTTTTTGCTTCTTTCGTGGAGTTGCTGTTGAAATGCCGTTTAAACCAACAATAAAAAATGCTGTATATTGGAGCATTATTGGACTAAATAAATGTTTTATCCCTTTTAGACATCTTTCACTACATAACCGTCGAACTTTTATTGGGGTTTATTTTATGAACAAAGCTTATTTTTTTATAAACTATCACGCTTTCTATCGTAAAGTTTATTAACTTGTTACATGTTTTGATCGTGATCAGGCACCAGGCCGTAGCTATTAATAAATTTTCCCATGCGTATAATTTGCATTCATATTCATAAAATAAGCAATGGTCAAATAAATAACAGCTAATTAACTTATTACATACAATTTACAAATAACTAATTAAGACTTACTAATTTTGGGTAAGAAATAAAGAGAAAGACTTAAAAATGACAGGATAAAGAGAGTAAATCATTAATATTGTCAGAATATTGAAGCATTGTATTTTTTATTGTAATAATGTCTAAATTAACTTAAAAAGACACGAGAAAATGTTATTCTTAATGCGTGATGAGACCCCGATCATTGAACACCACATTCTTTAGACCTAACCTGCGTAACAGTTAAACCTATATCTAAAACAAACATTTACGAGTTACAATATTAGTTTAAAGAATTTAAATTATTTAAATCATATTATAAAAACAGCACTGAGTTGAGGAGAGTCAGATTTTCATCAGCGCAACTTAGTCATCTCTTTTGGTCGAGAGAATGAGAACGTGTGTTATCACCTTTCACTGACATAAATATTGCCTCTGATTTAAAGTGGTTTCTGTGTAATCGTGCGAACAATTTTTCCAGTTATTAAGTCCAAAAAGGTTTTACAAAATTAGAACATTTTATGAATTTTATCACTGGCATGACAATCAGATTAGGCTATCTACATGTGCACAAAAATATACTTATAAAATCTGATTTGCTTACATCCAGTCTCTTTTCTAAATCTTGCTAACGAGTTTCTGTGATGGACGGACGGTAATAATTCCATATTCCCCCGCTTCAAGTACTGCGGTCATAAAATTAGTCCATCGCGTGTGTACGTCTAACTGCTACCGATGTTTGAAAAAAGTTGTGCTTTTGTGCGTGCCGTGTGCACATTATTTTAGCCCAGAATGTTCAAAGATAGCTGAATTCATGAGTCTCAGTCTCAAAGTCTCAAAGCAGGACGCTGCCATTTCTTTTCAAAGTGTGTGTATATATACACACACACACACACACACACACACACACACACATATATATATATATATATATATTTCTGCGTAACTACACTTTATCAAACCAGCGTGATTAAGAGCATGATCTAAAAAAAAATTATAAAGATATATACGGTACTGTGGATACTCAGACTGCAGGTGTCACCAGTGAAGCCGTCGACACACCCCAGCTGACACACTCCCGTGTCTTGATGGCACAGATCATCTACACAGGTGGCGCTGCAAGGACTCTGGCAGAATTCATTATACCACCCTGGATTACATCCATGGATGCAATATCCCGATTGCTTGTCACATCCAGTAATGTTCACATTATAACAGTTCTTGCTGCATTCATCACTACACCGTGGTCCATGGAAGCCTGTCATACACGGGTCACAGTTTCCTGTAAATCGATCACAGGATGCCGACTGACACCATATGCTGCAGGATTCGTCACATCTCCATCCATACCAGCCACTCGTACAGTCCTTACATTTACCTGTTTGTTTCGTACATTGTATTGCTCCCTGTTTGTTTCTTTTGCAGTGACCACATGTCTGGCCACAGTTAGGACCATACAAACCATTAGCGCATGTTAAACAAGCTCCAGTCAACTGATCACATTTATAACAGCTTTTTGGACAAGAGTGGTTGCAATAGATTCCCATCTTCATTGGTGGACAGCCCTTCTGACACACTTCGCCCGTGTCACACTGTTCCGTAATATTTCTACATTTACTATTACATTCACATCTGTCGCCGTGCCTTCCTGGGGCACATTTATGGCACTGGTCGCTGTTAGTACAAGAAACACAGTTTGGGGGACATAACATTTCACATTTTAGTCCATATTTTCCAATTTTACATTTCATACAGTTGTCTCTTCCCGTGCAACTCAGGCAATTCTCTGTACAATTCAAACAAACGTTACCGATATCTAAGAATTTACCAGGAATACATCAGGTGCATTTTTCTGGTTCATCTACGCATGTCAAACAATCAGGATGGCAGAGGCTTTCACACGATGTGCCATATCGCCCGGTTTTGCATTCGTTACAGTAACTTTGATTCAAACATCGGTTGCAATGAGTCGGGCAAAGTTTATTACATCTTGCCCCATGCAGCCCCGCTGGGCAGGTTTCGTTACAGTAAGGACCTGTCCCATGTGACATGCAAGTGGTACAGTGACCGGTTACCTCGTCACACCCTAGACACATATCAGGACAGCTCATGTTACAGAATTGTCCATACCATCCTGTGATGCAACCGTCCTTGCAGCCATTAGTTCGATCAAGACCTTGGATGTTCCTGCACTTGAATCGACACACTTCCTTACATGTTTCCTCGAGTGTTTCATAACTACAGTTGCAATGGAAACTGGTTTCTTCATCTGATTTGCATTCAAGACAGTCATCTACAAGTAGAAACAGGTTGGGCCGGTTGGATTACTCTTGCCATTTTGTTTGTTTTCAATAAAGTGTTTAGTATGTGACACTACATTGTGGAACATGTAGTTAAACTATTAAGTGTCTTCGTCAGAGATACATTTAACATTTTTCGCAAGGGGAAAAAAGGTTCAAAATCTTCTTACAAGTAGATGACGAATTAGATGCCCATTCTTCAAGGCTTCAAAGTCATCGATATGCAGTGGGTTACTGAAGCTTTCCATCCCCTACCACTGATTCGATGGTTACTTGTAATGATAGTTCTACTGGTGTAGGCCTATTGTAACCATTTTCACTCTTAGTTTCTATGTTCGTAAAAGATCTTGAGACAATAAAATATGGGATCCTTTGGTTAAAGTCTTAATTCCGATGAGACTCAATACTCTATTGCTCAGTGTTTTGTTCAATGAAGATTACCAGGGTGAGGGTGTGTGTGTGTGTGTGTGTGTGTGTGTGTGTGTGTGTGTGTGTAGGGGAGACAGCTTGGTTCTTTTCGTCTTTCTCTCTCGACTTTGATTGATGCAGGCCAATGAAAATCCACTCAAGACAATACAGTCTGCACTTCGCTCGTTTAATATTTCCATATATCCTTATTTATAAACTGTGAATATACAAGCAAAATATACAGTTGTAATCTCAATCAACTCAAGGACATCAGCTTCCTTCTATTATAACGGGCCGACTGCTCACATCATCAATAGCTGAACGAAGCATGATGAATAAAAATGTAAAAAATAATCAGGATAACCGGAAAAGTCAACAAGACAACCTTCCATGCACTGTACTTCACTCATGACAACTTAGTGAGCCATTAGTTCTGTACTGTTTTTAAATCCTAAGTACACTACTAATCAAACACTTAAGGTCACATAGATATTATATACACTACTAATCAAACACTTAAGGTCACATATATATTATATACACTACTAATCAAACACTTAGGGTCACATAGATATTATATACACTACTAATCAAACACTTAAGGTCACATAGATATTATATACACTGCTAATCAAACACTTAAGGTCACATAGATATTATATACACTACTAATCAAACACTTAAGGTCACTAAGATATAATTTTTCAAATACACTGCTGATCACGCATTTAAAGTCAACGAAGTCAGAGAGCAGATCAAACTTGATAACAGTGCGAGGCAATTAGGCTCTTTTTGTTAGTTCTATTAAGAGTTACGTAATGTAATTTAAGATTCTATTAATAGCACCGTTTTATACAGTCCAACTAAAACAATATACACGGAGAAACGTTTACTCAATTGTCTTGTTTCTTGGTTATTCAGCTTTCTCTTCACTTTTCCGATACCTGAGTAAGCTGCACATCTAATCGTTATCATTTTGAAACGACCATTGTAGTTCCTCAAGTTACGTATATGTAATTTAATTGCTTGTGTGTTAGTTTTAAATTCTCTTTTATTTTATTTTTAATTCATTACGTTATTGAAATGATAATATTCACTGGATTTGAGTTTTTGGGGGAAAATTCAGTCTTCTGTTTTGACCTGATTAGAACGTAAAAGTGTTGCTTAATTACTATTTTTAGCTCACCTTGGTTGAGAGATTTGTAAACACTAAGTGAAAATAATTGGTTATTACCAAGGTCATGTTCGGCCCACGTGTTAGCTATGTTGTAAATAGCCTTTTTTATTATTCATTTCCAGCGTGAGAATCTGATTTTTAGATAGGGCTATTCTAGGCTACGTGCAAAATGGCATTATTTTTCACTACGCTGTTCAAATTAGTGATCACGTAGCCCCGTCACGTGAGCCATCATGTGATCTAAAATCGTGGGTTAAAACAGACGTTTTCTAGTGGATTTGTTAAGTCGTAAAAATACACCTTTGCGCTCAAGGTATTTGTCTTGATGTTGCCATTTGAGTTGATTTTCGTATATAAAATAATTGATTCATCCTGGAAAATATTCTTTTTCAACGAAATAATTGGACAAAGACATTTACTAAATTATTCGGAATTCAAAAGCCGGAATTATATTCTTGGTGAGTCAACAAAGAACTGGTGACACATCAAGACAAACTGGTTATAGAGGACGTCATCGCCTTCCATATTGGAATTTCATCGAGATTCGAACTTGGATTCAATTAGAACTGTTTAGTGATAGGACTTATATTTTTCAATTCTAGGATTAATTTTTGGATTATATTCACAAACCGTAAGTGCTATTTCATATTTTTACCCTGTTTTCTAGAGAAATAAATTATTTTCTTAAAATTTACAAAGCTTGTTGACTTTACTCTTTTCTTTTGTTACTTTTGTACGAGCGTACACGTAACACTCAAATAGCGAAGAAAAGAAATATAAGATGGCTTTTTAAAAATATTGCTTTACTTGATTACGGAATGTTTGCGACATTAGCAACGTCAGTGATAAACTATAACGAGGATTCATTTTTCGTCATACATTATGGGATTCTAGATTCTTTTTCAGATAAACTGCAGCGTGTCTTAAAACGTAAGAAAAGCCAGAGTTCGTTTATATATATCCAACAATTTCCAAGATTAAGAATTCTGCGAGAACATAATTGCAGAAAGTTAGGTTATGATTGAGGATAAGATTAAAATAAACAAAATGTTTACACTTTATGGAAACGGTGTTTTAGTTAGATCAAGCCAGTATGTCAAATTTATGTACAACATAATCAAGTGTGGTCTGCCATCTTGATACATCCAAGTATGATAAAGGGATAGAAAAATTAAAACTCGAAGAATATTTGTAAATTTTGTTTGACGCTGAGCGTATATCTGTTGGATGTAATCTATGTTTATATCATTAATATACACATATAAATCTGGCATCCAGAGAATAAGAATAAAAAATATACCTCGATGTTGGATGGAGACAGTGGCCGGATGTGACATATGTCCCTGCCCCTCACGACTGACAGCAGAAACACGTATCGTATAGGTTTCGCCTTGGGTTAGACCTCCAATGATTGCCTCCTGTGAACTGGGCACATCGATGCTTTTCCACTGGATTCTATCTTCTACTGGAGCATAGAAAACTCTGTAGGTCTAAATAAATAGATAGGGAAGGAGATGACAGTTTTTTAAATATATGTAGTTGCTCGTGTCAACATAGATAAATTAATATTATTTATTTATTTATAATCATCCCCACCAGTATTAGGGGTGCGTCTAAGTTATTAAACCGTTGTACACATCAAGGAACGTTTTCGACATTTACTCAGTAAGAATTCAATCTTCAGATAACATTTTTAAATAAAGTATGTCATCCGTTCTAAACTTGCTGTTATAGTGCCATGGATCACAGGTAGAGAGGAAGACACCATGAAAATCATTCCTTAATGACTCTACTATTCTCACTAGCGGGAATTTACTGCAAAATGAGTTTATAAATCACCAAATAAAACAAATCACTTAACATGAAATAAAATTTCAGTGACTAGTTTTACAGTGGAATAAATAATTTTTAAACCAGTCTGAGCTACGGAAAGACATGGATATCAATATTCCCGCCAAGCAGGAATCTGCTCCAGCACCATTAGCAACATCAGCCAAATACATTACAGCATATTTAAAAATCTTCATTTATGTTGGTCACTTTGGTATAATTAAGAGGCTGTCTCCATTTTTGGCATCAGATATCAGTCCGTATTAAAACATTCCATACATTTCGATACTAGTTTTACTTTGTCTTCGCTTGATTTAGGTCAGGTTTGGTAAAATGGTGCTTGTTGTCTTCTCTGCCTTTATATTTTAGATTTTCGTTCTCGTGCTACATTCTTTCTCCATTTTCACATTATTTTCCATTTCGGTATAGGGTTTACTAATAACACTGTCTTTTAAATTACCTGTGTCTGTTTCTTAGTAAAGGGCCGGATAATCAATTAATTTAACATATTGATTAATGTGTGATTTTGCCTCCTTAAGATAAAACTAACCTTAAATTTTAACGCACATCCTGTCCTTGTTACTACTTGCAATTGATTGCTTCTCGTGTATTTGACCAACACTGCTAGTAACTCCTGCTTTATGTTTTTTTAGCTAAGGGTCAGAATCTGGTAGTAATACGAGACTATTGAGGTCCATAGGAATAGTTACATGAGGCGACTGGGCCTCAAATATAGCCTCAAACGGTAACTGTGTTACAAGTGGTTTACCTCAACTGGCATAGTAACAGTGCTCGACTTGACTTAAATAGGCGCCACGGCTACGTGGAAACTCCTATATGAAAGGGGTCCATAGGTTTAACATAGGAATTGGTTTATAGCCTCAAAATGGTTTATAGGGTCAAAGGTGTTTATGTGATCACAAATGTTGATTGGGGCAAGAAAAAATGTAATGGTAACTTTGTAATTGGTATATGCCGTTGCTATACTATTTGCGAAGGTGCGGAAAATGTAGCGTTGCAATTTTTAGATACAATTCAGAGAAGCATGTACTATCCAGCATCTCCTTTTTTTTTACGATCCATCACATCATATATACAGTCCAACATCAACGTTTTGTGTAGTGTCTTTCAACTACTCTCAGACGAAACGGGAAGGTTTATAACGAAGGAGATGAAATGACACAAACATACTATCCATCACACCACCTTTACCATCCAACACCCATAGACAGTATCCCCAAAAAAACCCTTGTGTATGGTCTAAAATCCCAACCAACTATCAGAATAAAAGCGTGTGATGAATAAGATGAGATGAAATCTCACAAACATACTATCCAACACCACCTATACCATCCAACACTAGATAAACTATCCCAAACACCTTGTGTAGGGTCTAAAATCCCGCACCAATTATCAAATGAATCCGGTGTGATGCAAATAAAGAAGGCGAAATCGCACATACAATCCACCACACCATCTTTATCATCCAACACCCCATACACATTATCCAAAACGCCTTATGTAGGATCTAATATCCCACACCAATTATCACAAGAAAAAGTGTGTGACGGATACGAAGGGATGCATAAACATACTATTCAACACACCACATATACCATTCAACACCCCATACACACTATCCAAATAGCCTTGTGTAGGTCAAAAATCCCCACATCTACAATAGAGGAAACGGAGTAGGGTTTAAACGAAAGAGATGAAAATTCACAAACATACTATCCATCACACCACCTACATCATCCAGCAGTATATACACATGATCCAAAATCCCTTTCTCATCATTGAATGTTGTGCATGTGTGAGTGCGTGTTTAAGTTGTTTAGCATAAATATCAAGACAATGAGACACTTACATTTTTTTTTGTATGTTCTCTTTTTTAAATCACAAAGAAAATTTCACGGAGTTTGTTTTTGGTTGGAGAAAGACACAGACATATACAAGCAAATGCAAAACATACAAACACAATCTTTTTGCAAAATGATTAGTCTATCTTATTTCTAGAGACCTTGGTGGCCCTGAAAAGGGTGATTTTGCTTTAGTTACACGTCCTGGACTTTTTAATTTCTGCGAGGACGACATCGTCTCACTGCAGGCTTTACCACAGGATAAGGACTGCTTCTTCGAATGGAGAAAGAGTACTCTGTGTCCAGTCTAAATTCAATGTCTCCTCCCTGCTGCTGCTGTTGCCTCTGTTGCTCCTATTGCTACTCTTTATTTTGTTGCTTCCTGTACCTCACAGTCCTCTCGTCTTTCTCCTTCGTGATGTCTCCAAGAAATCCTTTACAATGTTTTGCTCTATGCTCAAGAACATCGTGTTCTTCCGTTCGACAGGCTTCTGGATTGGGTTCTGCCTGATATGATACAAATCTGTTTCTTGTAATCGTATATTATTGAATCGAGATTATACTGCATTTCTTCTAAAGTCAATTATGTCGTCTTAAAGAAGAGGTAATCAATAAGAATCGAAATAGTCCACGCTGTGATGTTAGGAAAATAGACGGCTACCGAATAGGTTCCTGGTTGATGACTGTCGTCGATCCTCTAGATCTGCGACGTGGAATTTCATCTTTAGCATGCAGCACAGGATTCCAAAAAGCAGTGTACGAACTGTGTATTAGAAGGTTATCAAGTTCTCATGATCCTTTTTACAGTGGAATGCCAAGCTAATGATAGGTCATCAATTTCACACCTGACTTTTCCTTTAAAATTTCTGTCAAGTAAGCTGATTCATCACGCCGTCTGCATACTGTTTCAAGAGAGCTTCGATCCATTAGATCTCCAGACAAGTCAGTGGAGGGAAGGAATGGTCACTCAAGTCTTTACACCACTTTCCCAACACTTTCTTCCCAGATGAGACCCCATGTCTCGTCCAGATAATTTTCCAACTTTTCTTCTTCTTTCTTCATCATAAATTTCAAGTATTCATCCTTTCCCCATACCAATGCATATTCGTCAAGGTTGAGACCTCTAATTATTTCTGTCACTTTATAAGCAAAGCAGTAGACTAATTTGTTTTCTTGTTCGTGCCAATATGTCATCATCACTGTCTCTTTGACATTCTCTTCTGTATATTTTTTCTTTTCTTGTTCTGGCTCAAAGACATCCTCTTCATCCATCTCTATCTCTAATGATTATTAGCATTTCATACCTACAAATAATCTAGAATCACTTCTCACAAACTGTTGACTTCCAAAATATAGTCAAAATTCTGCATACAAGATGATGTTCACTGTAATGTGTCGACTTTTGAATAAGTATGGAGCCTTAAAATGGAATTCATTGTGCATTAAAATTTTATTACAGTCAAGCCAGCAAGGTCTTTGTGAAGGGTCACTTCGACCTTTTCTTCATGTCAGTGTTAAACTTGAAAGGTCAGCATCTACGACTCATTGAGAATTGACCCGGGCATCGCAACGCTGTCCTGGGAAAGTAAACATTAGAGCTACCGACCATAACCGCTTGATGTGAATCCCATGTCAAATAGTCATTTTCAAAGGGATATTGATATGCATCGTATTTCTCAGATTCTAGGCTGTCAAAATCTGACGAACGAAATAATTATCTTGGGGGAAAACTAGGAACTGCTGATTGCGATTAGTCAGTTTAAATTAAGGCGTACACCTTGGAAGTAATGGTGAATTTCAAAGTAACGACCTTGGTCGAATTCTTTAGTCGAGATTTCCTGTGAGAGGGACACGATTGGCTCAGGTGAAAAACTAAAGAATAGTGCTTTCCTCGTTAAAACAAGTAAAAGGGACCAGGTGGCTGTCTTGTAAGAAAATACAGGCTTTAGTGCTAGGACGCACAATTTCTGAAAAGAACAGTATTAACGAAACAGCTCCTAGGAACAGACGGCGACAGTCCGAAGACGGAAGTCCGGAAAGAGATGAAGCGTTCAGAATAGAAAGATCAAGGAAGATCAACGTATACAAGTGAAGGTGGGGAGACGTGTGATACTGGAGACAAAGACAGGAAGCGACGCTAGGTGATGCAAATCAGGTGTGGACATTGTGCTCTTTTCACCACTCGTTACCATGATGAACGAATCCAAATTAGAATACAGCTATTGAGATTCTGTTAGCGTAAATTTGTTCGAATTGAAGCTGACACTATTAGGTTTTTGTTATCAATGAAATTTTTACTTTCTTGTCTAAAGGGGGCTCGTATTGTATTATTTCTTCTCAAAAGTCTTGCTCAGTTCTCTGTTGATGTTCTATCTATCCACTCACACCGGGCAATAAAATCGAGGGAGGTCATTCTTTAGATAACGACAGCCAAATCTAATTAACCCCCTCTTTACCAAGAGGGACAACGTTACATTCACCTTGTTAGTCAGAGCTGGCAAATTGATGTTGCACACGGATTTTATAGGGTGGAAATGTTCCTCGTCGCTGCCTGGGTCAGGAGTGAAATCAAAGGCCCACAGAGAATAACTTCCTGAACCATAGTCGTGCGAAATGCTGATGTTGGTACCAAACTGTCCCGTGGTTTCAAAGAGGGACAAGTAAGATCTCAAGTAGTTTTTCTGGGTACAGTTTTTGGAGATATTCTTCGCCTTGCGTCAGTGCGTCATCTTTCAAAGCGTGGAATCGTCGAGTCACCGTCGGATTTAAGATTGGGGCCACATCACGCAAATATGATTAGAGCATATCTCCTAAACCAGGTATTCGTTGTCGAGCGACTCCTTGGTACACAGGATACAGGACTTACAATTTGCTAGAGAATCGTTTTCGAAAATGTAGTTTCACACGACTGTTCCTTTTGAGAAAGGAATATTTTGTCCCAGATCTACTTGTATACCAATATTAACACAGTCAAAATACAACTTACTGACAGGAAGATAATGGGATGTACAAATTCACTGTAAACTTGATACTTTCCTCGTAAGAAGCGGCAATGGCAAATCTACTTTGAAATGAATGACTCTCAGTAACAGAGCGGCTGAGTTTCCCACCACGTTGTACTCCGCTACATCGGAATACACAAAGATCAAATTCAGTTCCAGAGGGTAACCAAACTACTTGTAAAATCGCTCGTTGTTGTTAATGTCTTTGGAAATCGAGGTTCTTTTGGTATGTCCACCCATTTCGCTCGATATTGTTGATGTCTTTTGAATTCGGGGGAGATAAAGTGATGGACAACGTCTGGGCATCCGAAAAATTTATATCCAGAGGACAAGCTATTTTATGGTACTCGATCAGTACATTTCGTTTTGTTTTGTCCAGGGTTTTGGCAAACTGGTCGATGAAAATAGTGGCAATCGTTGAGATCAGATGTTGAGCAATGATATAATAGAAATGTTCCAATAGAGGGGTATTGTTGTAGTTGTTATGGCTGTGATTGTCGTTTGCGGTTAGGCTACCGTTGTTACTGCCCGTAGAATATTTCATGGAAGTATTGGGAGTTAGATAACAGATGCATCATCTGTGTGAAATGATCCACAATTGTTGTCTCCTTGTTGCAAACTTAAATTGGTGATGGCTGCACAGATGACACAAAACACCACAAAGATTTGGCAGGAAAAGACGATTTGCATTTTAGGTACACTTTCTCCACATGACATGGGTTGCTTTTGTAGTTCTTGAAGAGAGGAATTCTGAGAAGGAGAGGTAGCTTATGTGTTTAGCGGCATGACGGCCTCTTCATTTTATAATAATAATAATAATAATAATAATAATAATAATAATAATAATAATAATAATAATAATGAGGACTTTATATAGCACCTAATCTTTAGAAGCTCTAAGCGCTTTACAACATTTGACAACACTTAAAAAACATATATAATGATATGATTACAAAAATAAAAATAAACACCACGAAAATAGAAAACAGAAAACATGCTGTAAATATTTAAGGTAAGGAAACATTATTAGGTCTTTAAGTCTGTTCTTGCAGTTGAAATAGGTGAGTTTTAAGAGCGCTCTTGAATGAGATCACTTTGTCTTTGTGTCTAAGTTCAGTGGGCAATTCGTTCCACGTTGCTGGACCCTGGTATGCAAAAGAACTTTGTTCATATGATTTCATTTTCATAGTGGGAATAATGAGAATACGAGTGTCAGAAGAGGAGTGTAAGTATCTTGCTGGTGTGTACACATGGGTGAGGTCAGATAGGTATGTTGGACTGGAGCTCGTCAGTGAAACGTAGCACAGAGAACAAATTTTGTGTTTATTTCTGGATCGAATGGATAATCAGTGTAGGGTACAGAGCAGGGGGGAGGCGTGCTCTGATCGTGGTACTCTAAGGATGATCTGAGAAGCTGTGTTTTGAACTTTTTGAAGTTTCTGGAGAAGATATTGAGACGAACCAGACATAATTGAGTTACAATAGTCCAGTCTTGAAAGTACTAAGGAACACACAAGTGTTTTTGTGGCATCAACTGAAAGATACTTGCGAATGGAGCTAATGCGTCTCAGCTCAAGATATGCAGCCTTGCATATGTTCATGACATGTTGGTGCAATGAGAGAGTACTGTCGAGAGTAACACCTAGGTTTCGTACTGATTGTGTGAATTTAATGTTGGTGCTGCTGATATTTATTGTCTGAGGTAAAGGATGTGAATGAGAAAGACTTTGTGTTGTAATCAGAATGGCTTCAGTTTTATCATCATTCATGTGCAGCTTGTTACATGTCATCCATGATTTCACATCGGAAATGCACCTCTCTACGCTTTGGATGGTAGCTTCAACTTCAGTTGGATGGCTAGATTTGTATATTTGGGTGTCATCAGCATACAATTGGTGAGACACTGGATGATGATCTATGACACTTGAGAGTGGCTGAGTGTATAGAATGAAGAGAACAGGTCCAAGAACAGACCCCTGTGGAACACCACAACATAGATCAACTGGGCTGGAGTGTTTTCCATTTGCGGATACAATTTGTGTCCTGTTGACCAAGTAGGACTTGAACCATAGTAAGGCTGTATCGTGAATGCCAAATACATGCTGGAGACGGTGAAGTAATATTTCATGGTCTATTGTGTCAAATGCTGCAGACAAGTCAAGGAGAGTGAGGACTGTAATCTTTCCGCTATCCAAAGCAGAGAGAAGGTCATTAACTACTTTCAAAAGAGTAGTTTCAGTACTGTGGCAAGGGCGATATGCAAACTGTACATTGCTAAAAAGACTGTTTGAATTCAGATGAGATACAAGTTGGGATAGAACAACGTTTTCTAAGATTTTTGACATGAATGGGAGATTAGAAACTGGGCGGTAGTTCCTTAAATCGTTATGGTCGAGTGTTGGTTTCTTCAGCAGAGGCTTTACAATGGCAGTTCTCAAAAATGATGGGAATTCCCTGGATGAGAGAGAGGTATTAATAACATCAGTTAGTGAAGGAAATATTGGATCTAAGCACTCAAGCGGCAGTGATGTCGGAATCGGATCAAGTTCACGTGACCTTGGTGCACTCTTCATCACGATTGAACATACTAAATCCAGTGATAGGTTCAAATGCTGCTAACGGTCGCCGCTGACATTCTGCATCCAACTGTATGGTGACGACGAGTCAATTGAAACTGTGTTGTCAAGTTTATCTCTAATGGTTTGTACTTTGTCACGGAAGAAATTTGCAAACAGGTCCGGAAGGTCGACTATAGAGAAGGTGGTTGGAAGTGGTGTACATTTGTTCCTTGACATTAGCTTGTTAGTAATCTCGAATAGCTCTTTGCAGCTGGAACTTTCCGTGATCTTAGAACTGTAGTGGGCTGATTTCGCTGCACGGACTGTTTGTGACATTCTTCTTAGCGGCTTCATAGATTTGCTTATGAATAGTGAGTCTGGTGGAAAGCCAAAGCCTATCAGCTTTACGGCGGTCTCTTTTTTAGCAGTGCGAAGCTGGTCCCTAACACTGCTATACCACGGATGACACTTTTGAATTGATGCTGGGGCATGTTTGTCAAGCAATGAACGCAGGCAGTTATCGAGTTTTTCTGTTGTAGGAGGTAAGTTAATTGTTAGGTTTACTTGGATGTCATGCATTAGATGGGTTCTGTTTATCATACGGAGGTTTCTCTTAGTAGCAAATAAAGGTGGAGGGTTAGGGACTGATACATCAAGATGGCATATAATGCAGAGGTGATCTGATGCAAGTTCGTGGGACACCAGGGAACACTGTAGAGTATTATCATCAGGTCTATAAAGAATCCAGTCTAAAATGTGACCATGTTTATGGGTGGGTCGGCTAACTGACTGTTTGAGGTTGAAAACGTGAATGGAATCTAGGAGTTGTGATGTGTATGGGTCTCCAGGACAGTCAATGTGAAAATTGAAATCTCCAAGAATAATCAGGTTGCCACCTATCTAATTTCCATACTCCAGGAGATTCGGAAACTGCTCCAAAAAGAGAGATTCAGTCAGCTTGTTTTTTTCTACTAGGAGGAGGGCGGTAGAGGCAGAAAAAATGGACTGACCTTTGTTCCAGTGTGAGTGTGGTTTGGACTAGTTCAAACGATGTGTGGTAGAAATTGAAGGTTGTAGTGTGGTTAAGATCATGGAGGTCTTTGCGATGACAGCAATTCCACCTCCGCGAGAGTGGCGGGGGAACGACTTGATGGAGTAACCGGTGGGTGTTAAG
>JAECUM010012615.1:0-13437 GCA_016617855.1 Megalonaias nervosa | reverse complement strand
TTGCCGTTGAAACTATAATCGTTACAACTGCAGGCGCTGTCATCGTTATTGATGATAATAATAATCCAGTTCCAGCAATAACAGCAGAAACCGAGTATACCATTATATCAATAACAACCATACGACGCCGATATTTTTTACCTTTATCGTGTAATCGTCGATGATATTTTTTAGTTTAGTTTGACACTCACATACTTGAGCGTATCTGTGACGTTGAACGTCGATAAATGATTCTTGATTCATTATACTTATCTAGGTAACTAATTGAGGAGTTTCAGCTACGAACTCAACACACCACCAATAAGTCGCTGCGGTTAACTTTTTATCATTCGCTATTAGCATAAATGTTTCCTCGACATCTTTGTTTAACACTATAGACACAGTTCCAGAAAAACTATCGGTTGAATGACGCCATGTAAATGTGGTAAATATAGTAAATTTTCAGCACAAAATATAGATAATCTGTATACACCAGTGACCTCTGCGGTATGTTTAAGGGTGTTATTTTCCGGTGTCCATGTTGCCTTTCCTGATGCGACTGTGTACACGATATTAATGATCTGCTTGTGAGGAATTTTAACGAGATTAGTTTTTTGAATAATGTTAGGAATACCACTAATGATATCGTTGAGTCTTGTGTTAATGTCAGCGAGATTAATAATAACAGTAGGTGGAGTTCCAAAAAATTCGTTAATAGATCTGTGTACATTTCTACGAAAATTTAGAAATGTTTGTACGCGATTAAAATATTCAGTTCTAAATGCAGCAATTCCATCATTAATTGTCGTTAATGAAGTCGTTATTGGAATTTCCTTATCGTCGACGTATTTCTTCGTTGCAGCGTCAAGATCTGTTTCTGGTGTTCTGAGATTATTAATACCATTATTATTCATGTCGAGAAATGCACTCATTATACCACCGCGCACTGACACGTACTTGGATTCTTGATCATCGACGTATTTTTTTGTTGCTGCGTCTGTATCTGCGATTGGATCTCCAAGATACGTAATTTTTCTTCCTGACATAATAATATCATCGGTAAATACATCACCAGTTTTCTTAACATAATCGTTAACCGACTTACCGGAATCCTGTATTTTACCCTGTTCAGTGAAAGTAACGACATTATTAACAACCGCGTTGGGAATTCGTACAAGAACATCTAGTAGTTGTATATTACTCGTTTTTAATCGTCCTTGTTTGTTCTGAAAAACGACGACTTCATTTTGATCCACACTCGTGATATTTAATAAATCATCGATTTCATTTCTGAGCTGATCAATGGTTGCATATTTAGATAAATCGATCTTCTGAGCTCTACCTGAGGATCTTCCGTAAATATCTACCATTATATTTACTGATATTAGTTTAAGTGTGATGACGTAGCGTAGTGAACGCGTGTACGACTTTATGAGGCGGTGCTGTTGATTTTGATACAGCATCAAGCATAGCGAGGGTTTCACGGCCGCATATTGGAGGATCAATTATTTTTTGTGTCGGTAGCGTTGAATACCAGATTGGAGCAGTATTATTGCTAACGTAATGAAGAAATTCTTTTGGTGGTGCTAATCCATACGAATCGAAATAAATAATTCCACGTGGATCAATTGCATATCCTACCCAGTGCGTGCCTGGGCCAGAATTTTTATCGAGATTAATAATACCGGTTTCATGTTGCATTGCAACGGTAGGTAATTGATCGCGCATAAAAACACCTCTGAAATTTTTTATTTTTAATTGCTTAGCAGCATTAAGTAAATCAAAATTGGACATGGGTGTTATTAGTAAACTGTCCCTGGTAATCTTAGACCCCTTCCGTACCAGTGTGGAGTCCCTGGTAATCTTAGACCCTTTCCGTACCACGAAGGCGGAGTTCCTGGTAATCTTAGACCTCTTCCCTTTTTTTTGATTCCTTGTCCGGTTGCTTTCTTTAACGCCATTCCAGCAGCTGTTCCAACAGCACCTAGCGCAGCTGCCTTTGCAACGGCTGGTGCTGCAGCTGCTATTAATGCTGGTATTGCTGCGAGAAGTGGAAATATACCACCCGTTTTAGCAATATCTTTGATGGCGCCCGCAGAAAGATTAAGTTTGACGCCTTTATTTGATTTTTTAGCGTCGTTGAAGTTTTTAAACTGACGCTCGGTCAACGACAGTTTATTTGCACCAGTCATCTGTTCTCGCTTTAGCGATATTTTTATTCCACAATTATTTTTTGATGCTGATTGTAGTCTTTTAATCTGACCAGGAGTCAGACTTACACTAACGTGATGATATGACATTATTAATATTATGAACGATCTAATTACATGTTTTCTACTGGAGCATCAATAACTCTCATTCGTCCACCAACACCTTCGAGTAACATCGATTTATCGCTGAGTATAACGGCTATTGCTCTGTAATTAGGGATATTTACAATGTTTCTATTAACACGAGCTCGAAAATGAATATCTACAACAGATTGCCTGGTTAAATCTAAATGTTCTAGCGAAAAGTAATAAATCGGATACAGCAATGTAAAATCTAGCTGCGATATTTGTAAACCAGTATCAATATTTTGATCACGACCCATGAACGACATTAATCGATGATATGCACGTGCTACATTATTTTGATCGAAATTCAGTAATATATCCTCGGATGGTTCTTAATGTCCATTTATCCTTAATGAAACTTCAGAAACACCGAGTTTGTCAAATATCATTAAACTTTTTATTTGATTGTTTACACGTGTATTATCCTGAAGCGCAATAAATATATGTCTTGGTGCAGAAACACCTTGCTGAGAAGCTATCTGCCATGTAAATAAACCATTAATATTACTCTGGATAGCATCTGTGGTCATTGTTAACCATGACAACATTGATTTACCGCCTTGACTCATAAAAGATAGTAACCGATCTTCTTCGGATATTGTTGGAGTCATCACTGGCATCCACAAAGAAAGTTTTGTTAGTACTATTTTACCATGAAGTGCCGCAGTTGCATTAGCATCAGCTCCTTCAACGTGCCACATTGCATCATTATCATCGCTTTTTCGCACAAGTACAACTGTGTGTTTGGCTCCAAAAATAACTTTTCTGACATTTCTGCAAAATCCAAATATGTGTGACAGTGGAATTGCACATGAAAACCTTCTATCATTCAACATTGATTTACGTGATGCAAATCCTAAGTTGAAATTTGCGTTCATTGATATTACTGCAGGAGTTTCTGCGGTTCCTGCAGCATTTCTTACATTACCTGTAGTTACGTTTTTATGATCCGAGTGATCAGAAGTGTCCTTTACAAACATCATTGATGGACCAGCTGATCTTGAATAATCATCGCTGTATCGTGCTAGACCCAATATTGTTGTAGCAACATCAACGTCTTTCTGAATTGATTCAATATTTTTACCATCAATCATGTACGTAGCACTGTCAAATAACGCCATAATACCATTATTAACAAAACCAAAAACATCATCATTATTGTATTCGGTATCATCATGTTTATAAATTTTACCTTCTACTTCAATAAATGCCTCAGCGGGTAAGAAATACCTACTTGTATCTTGAACCTGTAGTTCAATTCTTCCACGCTGATTTGGAATTCGGGCGTCATAAGAATAATATTGATAATCGCGCACAGACTCATCTTTGAGAACTGGTGCATCCATGTCAAACGCGGGGTCAGATATGCGCTTAAACATCTTTATTATTATCGTCTTCGTCTAACTCGAAGACCACTTCCTGCTATCAGACTAGCGGTTATATTTTTTTCCTTTTCCGACATCGGGATATCAGCCAACTCCGCTAGTTTTTGATTAGCGGCTTGATTTATTATTTTACTGACATTTGCTGGCATCACTTCAGTGCTAGGTAATTTCACAGGTTGAGGTCGGGTCGCTTGTGGTCTGCGTATTAATCGTGATAGTCTATCTTTAATTGCTGAAAACGCTTTGCTAGCGAGATTACCAACAGCGCCTATACCTTTTCACGAACAACATCAATAGCTTTCATTCCTAGCTGCTTTGCAATCGGTATTGCTTTTGGGGCTATCCTTCTAAACAGACCCTGAATAACATCACCTAGTCCATCTCCGTAGGTCGTTTTGTATACAGGTAATCGAGAGTTTATTACCCTGACCATGGTAGGTCCACGTTGAGTACCATGCACGATCATTTTATTATTAACTGTTTTTATCACTAATTACATACTTAGTCACTGTAATAATCGTCGGCGATTTCATTAATGAGAGATCGATATACATTAATATCCATGATGCCGCCACTAAATAATCGTTTACAAATATCAGCTGCTTCATTAATGATTTCTGAGGAATTATTACCAGCTCGTTTTCCTCCAATGAGGATTTCTAGTCGATCGACATCAGCAAGAACGTTATTGGGGCAAGTAATAAGATCACTTCCTAAAACAGTTCCAGTTGCTCCGGGAGCGTCTTGAAATTCTTTTTCTTTGGTTTCAGTGGTGTTTTTTTAATTGGTTTAGATAGAATTGGTATTCGTGATTTTGGTGATCTTGGGTAATCACTTTGTGATTGCTCAAATAGTTTTAGTTCTTGTTGTCGTTGTTGTTCTAGTTGTTCTCGTTGTTGTTTTAGTTGTTGTACTCCTTGTGGTGATGATGATAGTGGTGATAATTCAAATTGTGGTGGTGGTAATTCAAATTGTGGTGGTTGTGATAATCGTTTACTTTGTTTAACCTCTTCTATATATCTATGTACATCCTCATCAAATCTGTTAAAACTCATAATATCTTCATTAGATCTGATTTCTGGAGTATCAGTAGCGACGCGATATATATCCCTGATCCAATTATCAGATTTCAGAGATTTAGCGTGTTCTGATTTTACATATTTTTTTCTTTCATAATATCCAAACGCGGCAATATCAAATAATTTGGTTGGGTCCTTGATAGCAGCAATACCTTCAGGCGTAAATTTATCTATTATCTTAGTTCTGGTTCTTGGTGGTCGTGGTTGTGGTTGAGCTGCTTGTGGTGGTGGTTGTGGTGGTGGCTGAGCAGCTTGAATACGACCAGCAATATCAGCAGGTAATGTTTCAAGAGCTCGTTGTGTTGCCTCAGTTGCTGTAACAATTTTCTTTGTTGGTTCGACAATCGGTTTAAATAATTTTTCTGTACCCTCTGTAAATTCCACCTGAGACTCCTGACGGGATTGTAGTTGTTGCTTAACAGAATCACGAACGGGTAGATATTTTTTAATTGCCTCTAGTCGCTCTCGAGCTAATTTAGCTGAGTGTGGTTCTCCAATACTCATCCAATACTCATTATTGATAATATTTATAATGGCTGTTTAATTCATAGCAGCAGTAGAGCTAATTTAGCTGAGTGTGGTTCTCCAGTACTCATTATTGATAATATCTATACTGGCTGTTTAATTTATAGCAGCAGAGAGGGTGAATGACATACGTATGTGACCAGATTGTGAAAAAAATCTGGTCAATTAAAGAAGTATTAAGGCAAAAACTTCTTTTTTTTTCAGGGAACCCTTAATTTTCAAAAATAAGGTCTCTACAAAGTTGTAGGGTTCACCCTCTCTGCTGCTCTACGGCACGAATTCCAACAAAGAAAAGAAATTTGCCGTAGGATGTGCGGGGCCCAAGGCAGCAAACGATGAGCGCGGGGCCCCAAGCAAAAAAAAAAAAAAAAAATGCATTGCGGAGAAGCGCGGGGCCCAAGGCTGTTGCCTCGTTCGCCTTGCCCTAGGGCCGGGCCTGAAAGAAATTTTGGAATCCACTGTCCATCTATAATGGTTGGGTCATTCGTAATATACTCATCTAAATGCTTTGTCAAATAATGGCTCATTCCTCTAGATTTCTGCTCTTTTTTCATATTCGTGTATTAAGCCCCCGCCCCCCCAAGTAAGCGTCATAAAATATAAAATATTTAAATTCTTTGTTGCGTCATCTGCTAAAACGAACGACTTTTAGTTTTTAAAAAAATCAAAAAGGCAAGACATTTATGGAAGACAAGGTATTTCCATGGTGTGAATACAATATACCATCTTGTGGGTGGGGGTGAATATATAACAAAAATATATTGTATTCAGGTGAACACGCGGTACAAACCGATCTAAATCTTAGTTTGACGCTATGTAAATACTTCCATCAAATATTCAATGTTATTTATATATGTATAATTGACAAGGAGAACTGAAACTCTCGTTTTCATTTGTCATGTTCAAATAATGTACATACACATGTAGTGCATGGCAGTTCCAATCAGTGCCACAATGTGACATATTCAACCAATGTAACATTGTCTCGTATTTACTTAGTTTTCCCAAAGCCGTTGAATTATTCGATTATGTTTTATATTTGGGCCGTTCGATCTGATAAGGATGAACAGATAAGGTGGCGAGTAGACTGAAGCGCGAATTAGGTTCATAAAGATAATCCACACAGACTACCATCAAGTAAGATGGCGACTGGCTACAGTCCTACCAGTTATTACAGGTAGGACGTTACGTATGTATGTATGTATGTATGTATGTATGTATGTATGGATCAGTAGTTTCGTTTCTATTATTAAAACAACTGCATTAATTTATTTATTTATTTATGTATTTCCTCACATGTTGACCCTTATTTCTCGTTCGGTGGTTGATAGTTTTAATTACATAATATCATTTTAATTAACTGAAGCGATTAAGTATTTTAAAAAAAGTAGTTAACATACCAGGACTTTCACATACATTTCTCGTTCTTTCATCTGGATTACGTTATGTATATGCGATAAAAAGTTTGTTTCATTGCTATTGAACCATTGGTATTTTGAAATTCATATGATCGCTCTCGTCACTGGGTACTTGCATCAAATACATCACTCGGTTTCTGTACATGCGACAAAAGCAATATTTTTTAAATTTTTGTTATTGTTTTAGGCGCCTGAATGGAAAATGGAGGCTTGGTGTGGGGATTCGGGTGTGGGTTTGCGGTTGGGGGTGGTTGTGTTGGCGTGGGGATGGGGATGAGTATCGTGTCATCTTACTTTCTTGTTTACAACGTTCACTTAACCGCGAACTGCGGAGGATCAGATCTACCACCGCACGCGCTAAAATCAATGATGTGGGTTATTATATCCACGAATCGACGCGAACAAATTGAAACCGACTAACAGGCACATCACGTGACGTGATATCACGTCAGTTTCACGAACATTCTCGACTTTCTTTTTCTGCTCCATCTAAGATTTCACATTGTCTTTAATATTAAATATATTATAACGGGGATTTTCTTTTCAAACGTAGAGATGGTAGAAACACTGAACAATATGTCACAGTTTTAAAACTGTACACAAGGGAATTATTTCTCTTAGAAAACAGGAGTCGACGATTCCTCAGATAAAGGAAATCCTTGAGTTTTCTTCCGAGTTAAACCTAAATTCTTCTCAAGAGGTACCTTGAGCGAAATATTCATTATTATCAACAAAGCAATTGAAAAATCTGAAACTGAGTAAGAAAATTTGAGATGTTTACTGCAACTGGGGTCTGGTTAATTATGTTTAACCGCAAATGAACATTTAAATAATTACTTAATGCCGAGGCAATCGGAGTGAAGTACCTTGCCGAGGAACTCCCAACGAAACAATGGGACACCTCGAGGCATTTCTACCCAAGGCCACCTCTGAAACATATAGTGATACAGGAATAAACGGACAGATGGCCAGAAAATGGCGGAGAACTCAGTCGCACGCAAAAGTACACCTGGTAAAATAGAGCAATGTTAAAAGCGTTATACTTGATGGAATTGTTGACACAAGTTGCGTGAAAAAAATATTTAGTGAGTTGATGCTTGAAAAAGACGGTCAGAGAGTAAGTCATCTTAGTGGATTCGCCGTAAGATGTGTGACGTGTATTTGACGTGATTTGGTAAATAGGGTATATGTACATGCAATGGCGGCGAATGTAGTATTTTAAGATGTTCTCAAATCATTTGTGGAAGGACTCGAACGTGTTCTTATTAATCTCGAGATCTAACTAGGGGCTGGCTCTACGTTGTTCGTAGCTGGATGATCATTATCAAGGCAAACAGTGTAGTGTGGATCAAGGCAAACAGTGTAGTGTTGATTTATCTAGATCATGTACCAGTTGATCATACTTGCGGATTTTCTTTAAAAAATTCTGAATCTCGTTGCTTTATCGATCTTGCATTAGTGTGTGTGTGTGTGTGTGTGTGTGTGTGTGTGTGTGTGATATGGTTTTTAAACGTAGCTTTAACAATTTTTCAGTCATACTGCTGCGATGTCTGCAGTGTGGCAGCTTATAGTGATGTCTGGCACTAGGGCATCATGCCACAGACATGTAGCATGATGTCCCACATAGTCACATTATCCTGACACTAGGCCGACCAGTTCTAACACTAACCTCTTAATGCTGAGCGCCAAGCGAGGCAGTTGCTAGTACCATTTTTAAAAGTCTTTGGTACGACTCGGCCGGGGTTCAGACACGCAAACACCACCCACCCACCCGTATCCAAGGCGGACGCTCTAACCACTTAGGCCAACGGAGCGGTCTAGATTCAGTGAGCACATAGAATTCAACTTTGTATATGTGCGTACGTACGTGCGTACGTTGGTTGGTTTTGAACGGCATTTTGACACATTGTGACACACTGAAGCTGTAGGCCCTGGCTGCAGTGGCGTCACTAGGTTTGGTGTCACCCAGTGCGGTAACTCATGGTGTCACCCCCATGGACCTCCTTCCTGCACAAAAATTCAAAAATGTCATAGACAGTTATGTGCGGTAACTTATGGTGTCACCCCTATGGACCTCCTTCCTGCACAAAAATTCAAAAATCGTATAGAAAGTAATTTTGGTGTCACCCCCTCTGATGGTGTCACCCGGTGCGGTCCGCACCCCCTAGTGATGCCACTGCCTGGCTGACATTTGCATATATGGGACTCGCAACCCTTGGATTTTGAGTCTGACGCTCTATTCGACTGAGCTACCACGGTTGTGGTATGTATGTATGTATGTATGTATGTATGTATGTATGTATGTGAACATGGAAAAACGAGAACAATGCATTATTTGGAATATGGATAATCATTGTTAATGTAATAAGGCTAAGTCTATTATGGTATGAAAAGTAAATATATTCAGTTTCGTTTTTTTTTTTTTCATTGTAACTCCATTGGAAGTGGTTTTAGATCTACCGGTAAGGTACACACTTTTGTAATGGGTTTCTTACCCATGCGAGATACAATTCAGCAATCAGTCACAACGATTTCTCGTCTCATTAAAATCTCGTTCAACCGTGAAGTAAGCGCGCTTAAAGTAATTATCTACTATAATAATAGTACAGCGTACCATTCCATTCTGTCTTCACCAGGTAATGGTTTTATATGCAAACGATCGAAAGTTGAATTTTCTGTTATAAATTTAATTGTGATTGCATTAATGTTTGTCTATCAAAATATAAAAATTACATGAAACTTTAAAGACATTTAAGTCAGTGGAATCACTCTGTGAACATATCTCTTCGTAAATCAAATATTTCTTCATTGTTTTACATTTTTATAATTTTTTTGCAATATCAATATTTGCGATTTCATCTGACCCTTCGATATCTATCTTGGTGGAGACTTGTACATAACATTCGCCCAAAGCTTTGGTACAAAATGCATTGCGCACCACAGCTACGCAGCTCAACCTTCAGAAGTTAGGTATTTTTCAAAACCGATTACTTCCAGGGGAATGCGGACTATATGCAAGATATACTTACCTCCGAAATTGAAGAGCTTGATAACATGCAAAGACAACGTACCTCCAAAACTGAAGATTTGAAAACGGAACTGCCAAAGCACATGTTAACACATTTTACGAAGAAATTTACTTAGCTCAAATTTCAATCAAGATATATCTTAGACTGACCTTAGCAAGTCATCACAACAAATTAAAATAAAGGGGCCGAGTGTTTGGGACAATTGTGTTAAACTCATGACATATATACACGTCCACTGAATTTATCTGGGTAGGGATAATATCCGAAATTGTATAGTGAATCGCCAGAAAGCAGCGACGCTTACTTAGCGGTGATGGTACAATCTTAGGCGCTATGTCTTACTTCCCGTAAGCCCGTAAGGCTAGCTGGGCATCGCTCGCCATCGAATGTACCCACATTTTCATTAGGAGAATTTTATATTTGACTCAGTTAAAAGTTATTTGGTCATATTGCTGATGTAATTTCTAGTGTGTTTGAAGAAATAGTTGGAGATATTGAATGCGAAATATATTTTGCTCCTCTGACGTATGGCCAGCCCTTCAGACGTATGACTAAGCAAAACCATTAACTATAACTTATTTTGAATTTGAATCATTTTAAACTTTCTATACCTCGCAATTGCCTTCTTGATTTTTATTGCATTTTATTATTATTATTATTATTATTATTATTATTTGCAAATGGTAGACATAAAGGTATTGGGAACTTTACATGTACATTATTCTGTAACGGCCATAGACTACTTATTTTTACATCAGTCATTATTGGCATGTATATCTACCTTCAGAATTGGTACTATAATTGAATCTATTCATCAGCCAATAATACTTCACTCGGGTTTAGCTGATCCAATTACCCTCACAGGTGAAAATATTGAAAGTATTTCTCCAGGAGAGGGGCATACATGCATATGGAATGAAATACAAAGAAATATATTTTTCCAAATAGTCCACTCTTCACTATGAAAAAAATCGCATACTAAACTCACAATGATAGAACAAAAGCAACTCGATACTGCTTTGAACTCCTTCTTGGAGGCTATTTGCGAATCAGGACCGACGATCAAAGTAAATCAAAATGATATCAATAAAATGATAGCGACTTTTGGCCAACAAATAACCTTGGTATGATGCAGAAAAATATCGCGCACCTGATGCACTTAAAAACTTCAGAAATAATAATATAACAGATAACTTGACTTTATATAAGCACCATATAAATATGTGGCAAAACATTACTTGGCATAAATGCAAAAAAAGAAAAGGAATGGCCTGAAAACTCTTTCGGACAAATATTCGAAACGCTTCTGATACTTTTAAAATGTCCAAATACCGCATTGGAGCGACAAAAAAAAAAAGTCACTGGATGGTACGAGTAATTTTCAGAATTATTTATTATACATTACTGTATGGACCAGAGTTTCAGATTTAACGAAACAACTAATATTCACAATTAAAATCTGGGCGATAAAATAACTGAAGAAGTGCAACTCGATATAAAAAGTTTAAAGTCGGGAAAATCGGGTGGTATTGATGACCTTTCTAGTGATTTTTTTAAGGCAACTGGAAATATAAAGGCACGTATTTTAGTGTATACTTTCAAATAATTATTTGATATCGGATACTTCTGTTATCGCGCCCATATATAAAAAACAGGAATATAAATATGCCTGAACATTATAGAGACCTAGGCCTTCTACCAGTCATCAGGAAAATATTTATTTAAATTTTAAAGGAAAGACTAGTGTTACGACTCTTTGGTCTTAAACTAAGTAACAGAAAAAAGCGAAACCAAAAAGTTTAGTAAAATTCAACAAATAATTTAGTTCCTGTGAATACAAAGTGAAAATTTACAAAGAACTTACATTATCATAATTAAAATCCCAAATAGTGCTAAATGTTTTATCACAAGTCCAAAAATATAGAATATTCCGAATGAATTTTAGTTTTGAATGCGCTGCTAACAGTCTTGGCGTATCACAATAATATAATCCAAAATGTCTCTAAATGAATTCACAATAAAACCAAAATAGTGATTTAGTGCAAAGGTACTTTATCGTTTGAAGACTAGACTTATTCGTTTTGGTACATTGTCTATAAAACTATATTCTAAATATCCGATATTGAAATAGCACCGGTTTTGAATTATGGGTCAGAGTTTGGGTTATTTTACAAAGCAAATGACGTCGAAGCTGTATATACGTCTTTTTTGTAAATATATTATTGGTGTTACAAAATACACTCCAAATACTTATATCTACAAGGAGTTAGGCAGAATGCCAATGTCAACACTAAGATATAGAAGAATTCTTTAGTACTGGTTCAAATTATTGAAGATGACTTATAATAGATTCCCAAAACAAAGCTATAACACTGTGATTGTTGAGTAAATAAGAATCTATTGTTTTCATATGGAATGGGAAAAGTTTGGGTTAATCAAGGGGTGGGTGATGAGAAACTCTTTTTCATCATATTTAAACAACGTTGTAAAGATATTTTTCCACAAGAAATCAGTGGAGACTTAAATTCAGTGGATAGATTACGATTCTATAATACGATCAGAAACGAGTCGAGTTGTAAATATTATATAGATTGTTTGAAATCTTCGCACAGTGTTCGCTTACTATTTGTTGTCAGACATGAAATCTTTGCTATAATGGTAAATATAGGTAGATTAAAAAATATTCCTATATTGAAAGACTACCATTTTTGTGCAAATATAGAAGACGAGTTTCACTTTTGTGTTAAATGTCCAATGTATGATAATTTGTTAAATGCTCATTTACCTTCATGCGTTCATTGTAATGCAGATCACATAATGTTTTATTATTATTATTATTATTATTATTATTATTATTATTATTATTGTTGATGTTGTTGTTGTTAGTTCTATAATAATAATAATAATAATAATAATAATAATAATAATAATAATAATAATAATAATAATCTTTATTTCTTGTAACTTAGGCCACATGCCCAAAAATATAGTACAACCACGAAACATAACAATTCTATTATTATTATTATTATTATTGTTGTTGTTGTTGTTGTTGTTGTTGTTATTATTATTATTATTATTATTATTATTATTATTATTATTATTATTAAATCCATTATTAAAAATGACAATAATATATCAAGCGCCTAAACTTTATTAGCATATCTTCGGTCGTAATTTTTGGCCCATGCAATATTTATCAGTGTTTATCGATTTATACTGTGAATGGATTTGTATATAGAACGATATACTTAGTTTGGACTTGAAACATATAGACACAATGGAAATGAATCGTGTGGCTATTGTTACACCGGTGTGTTAATGGTATTTCGTTCTTATCGCCCTCTGATTGAACACTATACCCTATACACGGTAACAAGCGGTGTGCAAAATTCATTGATTTAAAGCTGAGATAACATACGTACAGACAGTTTGGACATTTTATCGATAGATCCTTTTTAATCCGTGGTGATCTGAGAAGATTTCTTGATCGAGGAAATGGAGTTTCAACGCAGCCCGACGACATTTACCCCCGCCTATATGTGGGAAGAGTTTCAGTGCCTTCCCAGGCCAAGGTAAGATAGGGGTTTTATTCGAGTAAATTTGGGTGTTACATGGACAAATTTTAGCACAGTGGTACAAATAGGAGCACTGTAAAGTCATGAAATGCACGTACGATATTTTTC